>JANIJG010010603.1:44123-68229 GCA_024611175.1 Megaceryle torquata | reverse complement strand
TGGATCAGTTCTTAAAAACTGCAGTTCTTCAAAGTGCAGGTCATATTTACATGAAAAACAGACAGATGTACAGTGTTGTAGTGGTTTGTGTTGAAGTTGAAAAGCCTTTCTAGATTACTAGGATGGAAATTATGAAAATACATTCTTTCATAATTAAGACTGAAACAAAGAAATCACTAGAAACTCAATAGCCAATGTGACTATTAAGCAGGTATTCTTTATTACAGCGCTGGACGCACAGGAGATCACTCCTCCTAAAATGTGCATGCCCTAGAGAACTAATTATGCAGCTTATATGAGAGAAATATGTACATATTCATAGGATTTCTTGGAATAGTAGGGTTTAATAAAATAATTTCCCGGAATGCATTTGCATAGTCCATTTTCCTTTAGTGCACGTGCACTGTGCCCTTGAGGGTCTTCACTGAGGGTCTTCAGAGAAAGGCTCTAAGTCTTCTTCACCAATGAACTTTTGAACTTGGTTTAGGGTGTGTGCTTCCTGCAGTCTTGGGCTCTGGTTTAGCTCTTTTGTCAAGCGAGGATACTTGTTGCATCTGATGGGAGGAAAGACTAACAGAAGTTCTACAAAGTGAAACATTTTTGTAATACATTTAATCCTTATTTTGCAAAGACTACGTTGTCTCTTATCAAGACTTTAGAACATTGCAACTGCACCATTCAAAAAGTTTACATTTCACTTTAAGCTGTTCCCAGCATCTTCTCTTCCTTTTCTGTTCTACCTTATTTGCCTTTAGACTTTTGTTTACAAATGAGGAGGAGTGAAGGAGGGTGAACATAAGAACTCAGCTTTCATGGGAGGTACTATTTCCATAAAGTGTATTGTAAGGTGAATATCATAGAGGGGTAGTTAAGAGTCTGTTTTAGCACAGACAATAAAAAATTATCTAATGGCTTTTTAATAAAAAATACAGTTAGTTTAGAATAAAGATTTTAGTGTGCTCTGTGTATCCAGAGATGCTTTTGTGAATCCTGTCTGGTCGTATGTGTTATTCATATAAAAAGGCTTATTAACAGTTGTCAGTCAATGCCTTCAGGAGTTGGGGACTGGCATTTTGCAGTATCTTAGGGGTTGAATTCTCCATGTGAGTTGTGCTTTAGAGAGTCAGACAGTGGAGACTATGCAGAGATCCAACAGTTCAAACCAGAGCTGAGGAAAAGAATTGTTGCCTTCCATTGGTAACAGACCTGTTTAAACAGGACTCGGTTTAAGCCACAACAAAGTATGCTGGGTTAAAATATTCTTTGTGAATATTAAGGTTTTTTTAACCATGTGCACATACTTTTACTGAAATGTAATATGGTCAGTACTACTTCCACTCTCCCTTTTCCTCCATGTTTCAGCAAGTTATTGTCCAAGCCTGCTGGTAAAACTAGGAAAAAAAATAGTTCAGTTTTCTGACATCATGAATGCCTGAAGAGATGTTTTTTGACTGAAATCTCTGCCTGTTAATTACTAACTGGGTATATTGTACAGATTGGATATTAGAATGTTACCTTAATTTTATAAATTGATTGATGTAATTCAGTACATATGAAGTGGAAGCTGTAGGGGTTTTTTGAGAGTTGAAGATAAAATTGTTAGAATCACAGCAAATGCCATTCTGTTGTCCTTGCACAATCTTAGAGGCATTTTCAACAAGTCAAGAAATAGGGAATGTGACATGCCTACAAGCCAGTTCACACTGACTATGAAGAGTAGGTGGTTGGTAGAGGAGGAAGATGAGTGCATTTAATAAGCTGAACATGGCCTTGCAGACTGACAGATGCCAGAAATGTATTATCTCTGCAAGTGTAAGTTGAAGTGTTTTATAGATATTGGCTGTATTTGTTACATTTATGAGTGGCGAGTCTCATCCTGCTACTTGTTTTCAGGAGAGTGCTGAAAAATTGTGAAGGATCAGATAGGACTCCTTGAACATCAAAGAGCATATGAAAATGCTCAAGCTCCTTGAAACCATAAACACTGTAATGCATATGTGTTTTGTAAGTGCTTAATCTGAAGAGAAGGTTAAAGATTTATTTATATCACAGAAAAGAATCTTCATGGAACATTTATCTCTCTAACAAACCGAGGCATATGAAGATCCAAGTGTTGGCAGAAGCTTTGCAAATAATAAGAAAAATGTGCAACTGTAAAGTTAAGTAAGATATTTCCTTAAGACTGTGATAGACTTCTCACAGTTGGAAACTCTTTAAGAAGTTTGGATTTTTTTTTTTCCCAACATATAGTCCTATTCAGTTACACCTCTTAGACTTGAAGTATTAAGTCATGAAACTCCTGTTCAGTGGTAGCTGGGCTTGTTGTTGGCATTGGTTCCTTCTAGCCTTAGAAATAAATGTTTGCAATGTACCTTCAAGTCTTGAATGTACATGTGTATGTGGAACTTTGAAACTTGGGAAGAATATAATCCTAAGACATTTTATAGTTTAATATTTGTCCTGTGTTAAAATGCTTTCAATTGAGGCCTCAGGTGGTTCCTTATGGTACCCTTCTTACTTTGGTGTCATCATTTTGTGATTAGAAATGGAGGTGTTATGCTGTAATAACCATCTTTGGGGGGAGTGAAGTTGGTGCGCGCTTTGCTTGGGTTTTGCATTTCTTTGTTGGTTTGGTTTTGTTTTCATTTTTAGAGAGTGAGGGTTTTTGCCTTTTTTTTTTTTTTTCTTCTTTTCCCATTCTTAGTTTTGAATACTAGACTGGATGACTTAGTGTTTATACATGCATGTGCTAATATACATTGAAACAAAAACAAACACTTGAAGATGGTAATACTATCTTTATTTCCATATATAAAGACACTAAGTAAATATGTTCAGTTCAAGTTTCTATGCCACGGGCATGTAAAGAGAGCAAAACTATAATTTTTGAAAGGTTCTTAATGTTAGGAAGGCGTGCTTACAAGCTTAGCTGTTTTAGCATGTTGAGATACAGATTGTCTGAAGTACTTCAAACATTTAAAAATTCTCATCACTGTTGTACTTACATCATTTTGCTATCTACTACCATGACTGGTTTAATAGGAAAATAGACACAGGTGATTTGAAAACACAGAAGTGTGTCTCCAAGCAAATTCCTTTAGGCGTAAATGTAAGACTTGGCGATAGCCCTAAGGAAGTTTTCTCAGAAATACAGTTGGTACTTTTGTCTGTTTGCTGTGTGAACGTGGAGATTCTGCATCTTCATGTTTTTTTGGAGGCTAAGGTCAAATGAGAAATCCAAAACACTTCATTTTGTGAAGAGGAGTGTAGGCACAGCAGTACATTTCCTGTTTACATAGCCGAATCTTCTTCGTGTGCTGAGAGATTTCCTGGTACACTCCTGCAGGGTTTTTGAGTTTGCACTTCAAGCTGTAACTTTTGTTGCTTAGCTTATTGAAGCCACTGTCCTCTGCACCATAGCCACTATGACACATCTCATTTTCCTGTGGAGAAAGAAACTGAGATACGTTCTTCTAAGTCTTGCCACCTTTTGTTTATCCCTTGATTGCAGAATTGAAGATAAAGAGTTAAGGTCATGTTTAAGTAATTTGTTTAACATTTCTTTGTGCAGGTATAATTTCCTCATTCTTTTTCTCCCATACTCCAAGATTAAAACTGGACTGTGGTCTAAGTAAATGCAGCTGAGAGGTTCACCAGATCCAGTCACTTTCTTTGGTTCCATACATACTGAAGAACTTTTGATTTTGATATTCTGGTACAATACTGATAACTCTATGTAATACTATTTTTTCTGTTTAGTGCCTTCTCTATGAAGTTGAGATACAGCAGGTTAAAAATGTGATTATTCTTATTTTATTTACATTACCACAGCACGGCAATGATGTAATTCCTTGTCTTGTTGATTCAGTCCTTTTGCTTGTTAATGCAATGTATCCCAAAATCTCCCTGGGAGTGGTAATCATCTTAAATGTATGATAATAACGTTGCAAGTCACTTTTTTTTTTTTTTTTCCCCCCACCTGCTTTCTGACAGTTTCCAAGGTTTCCAAGTAACTTGTCAGTAAAATATGCCTTATGATAACTGTGAAAACTCCTGTTGTCATTGGTACTCCAGAGTCCAGAGCCTTTATCTTCTGTGAGAAGCTACAGTTTTCAATACACCCTGAGACTTTAAGACTATTTTATAGTAAAAACTCACTTTCATGTCTACTTCTGTCACTTGTCTTGAGGAGACAATTAGGAAGCACTGAGTAGTGTGTTTCTGAATTAAGCATCAATCTTTTAATATTTTTTTTAATGTTTAATGTACCCAAGGGATTTTCATGTTGCTTTGACAAACACTTCTTGTCCCTTTGTAAATTAAACAATGATATATTCCTGCAGATTAAATGAAATACAAGACAGCAGTGTTACTCTTACTAGTGAACACTAATGAATTGAGGGGTGATGTTTTAGTGGCTTGGTATTTTTTTGTTGCTGTTTTTGTTTGGGTTGGGCTTTTAAAAAAACGTTTAAACATGTAAGTGATTCAGATCTTTATTATGTTGTGGCTTGTTTTTTTGTTTGTTTGTTTGTTTATGGGGTGTGCCAGAGGGACTGAGTGCAGTGAGTAGGCACAGAGACTGTGAGGTTCTCTACCAGTGGGAGTTGGAGTTTCTGCTTGTCAAATCCTGCTTCTGGATTCCTGGCAGATATAAAAATTAGACCAGTGGAATGCCAGGTTCTTGCTTTCTTCTTGTCTTGGTTGTCCCACAATAAATAAAACCTATGTGGTTTTGTTTGTTTGTTTTGTTTATCTTCTTTAATTTCTGCTTTAATTACTATCTTTGTATAGATAGTAATTTTGTTTGCTCTATGTTTTACTGTATATATGCAGGTGTTGAGTAATTTAAATGGCAATTAAGTACTATGGGGAATTTCACTTCCATCTCAGTTTCTGTATATGGCTTTAGTTTAAAATAAAGAAAAGTTGTTATCTATAAATGGATTAAATACTTTTTTTAAAGTTGCTTGAATTTTTTTTTTGATTTGGATATTTCTAAAAAAAGGCATTTTTTAGTTCATGAGGGGGATCTTAAACAGATCATTAACACTTTTAAAATAAAATAGCATAGAAGGAGTTCAGCATTTTTTTTTCCTGAAGCTAAATAGGCTATTCAGATAATACTAGTACTTGCAGTAGAACTTGTCATACTGCTGTATGCCATACTGTCTAGTAGAAATTTTGTCATACTGTGTCTTAAATTTAATTAAAATATGTTTGCTCTTTCAATATGAAGTCTTATGCTCCATTAACTCCTTATTCATTCCAAGGTAAGGATTGTATTTGTGCCTCTTGAGAAATTTAGAAGGATGCATTTATGGTAGTTTTACTATTTGAGAGATCCAGAGCTACTGTGTGTAATTTGTTTTCTCCAAAAGATGCTTTCAAAAATATGTCAAGTATTTGGAAAGTTGTTGAGTTTCTTTAAACACACAAACAAAAAACCTTAAAAGTGATAAGACGTAACAGCTTTTCCACTTCTGCAAAACCTGATGGAACAAATGAATGCAGTCAGTAATTAAGTCCTATTATTACTAAAATTCAGGTGTCAGATTTTGTGTGGCTACTTTACTTTAGAGATGGGTCAGTATCTCTGCAGTCTCATCAGAGCCATGCGCACACCTTCAGACCTACAGAATAAAACTGACCAGTCAGTGACACACGAGGATACTTAGTTTCTAAAATATGTCAAAGAGAACCTCTAAATTGCAATAGCCTTTTGCTAAAGTTCCTTTAAGTGTCCTCAGAGGACCACCTTCACAAATGGCTTTACCTACCCTGTGTTTGAATCCAGGTGCCTGTTAGTCATCGGAGCAGCCTGACAATGAGTGGAGAGTTTCACAATTTAAGTGTGCATAGCAGTGGCAAAAGTTCTTCCTTTGTTGTGTGCCTGCTGCTTGGTTATTTTGTCTGGTAATAGCAATTTTTTTTTTCTCTGAGAAACAGTAATTTTTTCCTATATGCATTGTCCAACCATTCCTGTGAGTTTGGATTTTTTTTTTTAAGACTTTTTTCTTTTCTTTCTTTTTTTTTTTTTTTTTTCTTTCTTGCAAGTTTTGTTCCCCAGCTACTCTAAAAAGTTTGAGTCTGGCTAGTTTTTGCTTTTTAGTAATCAAATTTGTCCCTCTGCTTGTTCTTTGTCAGCCTCATTTGACTTTGCCTTCCTTGGCAACTTTTCCCTTCCTAAATTGGATTGCAAGAAACTTCATGGAATTCTGCAGGTGTGAATGCCTCAAATAATATTTTCATTGTGCTATTTTTCTCTAATAAGCCTTAATGTTATGGAATTCTGCTGATCACTGATCTGACATTGTAAAAGAACTGTCTACAGTGATTCAAAGATCTTTCCGGAGATCTTTCCAGAGTATTACACCCAAGATAAATCCCATCACTGTGTGAATGTAATTATCTTTTTTTCTCTCTGTGCTTCTTAAATTTCATTTTCCCCTATCTTCTTATCTCCCTGACATTTAAGATTGTGACATCCTCTTCTGCTTTTCAAAAACAGAAAAAAATGAAAGCTGATTATCAACATCTGTATCAGCAGCAAAATTTGTTACTCAGTGTTAACACCCTTTTTTTCAATCTGATCTCCGGATTCTTTCATGTCTGATAAATAGTAAGACTCCTTTGAGATCCAGAAAGGAATTATTTGTCAGGAACAAGAAATTTCAATAGTGATAATACAGAAAATGTAGTAAAGTTCAATTCCGTTATAAGAAGCTGCAACTGAATTAAGTACTTGATTCTGTCTCTGTGCACTGGCAGTTCTAAAACCAGTTTTGTAGGTCAATCCTGCGAGATTCCAGATCATTGAATATTTTGCTGGCCTAAAGCCCACATCCTCTTGTGTTTCTTTTGAGAGGAGTACTTTCACTCAGCTGGAATATGCACTTTATTGAGTTCAGTACTTAGCAGAACTGAAGATTTAAGAGAAGAGTCTTCTGCTACCTTCCCTACAGCTCTACTACTGCCCTACCTTGATCTTTAAATGAAAACATTTGTTTGGATAGTAAAATATTATGAGGATTATGTAGGTTGCTAATGAAATTTTCGAGGTTATGGAAGAAAAGAGCGAAAAGTTCTTTGATTCTCACTAGAATGTGATGTCAGTGTGTACAGTCATTGGACTGTATCTTACTCATTTGACTGGTTCTGATATTGTGGGGTTGTTTTGTTTTTTTTGTTTGTTTGTTTGTTTTGTTAATGAACAGAAAAACCTTCTGCTAATACCAACTCCATGAAGTTATTTAGAGGTAGTTCTGTGGGATCTTTTTGGAGCTATCGTCAGCCCTCTCTTCTGCTGAATGTGAGATATGTAGGCAACCACCTTTCTCTTGTCATTGTGTACTATGTCAAAATGCTATATTGAAACAAATAGTCAGCCCTAAAATCTGGTTTTGAGTCCTTTGGTTTTTGGACTCTTTCACTTTTTCCTCCATTACACCCTCCCTAGGATAGTAATAACCCATAGATGAGACGCTTTTATTTTTGTTTTATTTTCCTGTAGCTGCTTAAAGCTTGAGAGGGTCTTGGTAGCTATCTGCAAATAGGATGCTGAAAGGATATCATGAAGGGAGAAGTGATTTGGAGTTGTTAGTCTGTATTATCTGAGAGATCTTCCTTTTTACAATTCACAATTCTGATGATTTTTTTATTAAGCTGAATATTACAGAGTAGACTGCCTCTTCTGCAAATTATGCTTTCAAATGAGGGTAATAAAAATGATTACTGTCAATAGTCGTAGACCAAGTAGGTAGGATTTTGGAAACTAAGGTGACCATAAGGTAGAAAATTTTGTCCTCATTGTATGTTGGAGAGGTTTTGGATTAGTGCAGTGTTTCCCAGAAGACTCAACAGCTTAATGTTAGTGCTAGTGTCTGAAAATGGATAAGTATTTGAAAAGGTGGTGTGAGAGATGTTCAAGAAGAAAGGAAGATCTTTGAGGCTTCTAAACTAACCAGCAAATGTCAACTGGGTTCAGTCTTCAATGTTTTAGACAAAGAGGAGAAGGTAAAAACTTGATTGCTAGAGGTTGCCCAAACCCTAACAGTTTAGGAAATGCTAATCACGTCAGTGTAATGTGCCCTCTTAGTAAATACCAATATATCTTCTGCGCTTTCTGCAAAACATTAGATTTTTAATTTTTTTCACAGAATCCCAGAACATTAGGGGTTGGAAGTGACCTCCAAAAATCATCTAGTCCAACCCCCCTGCCAGAGCAGGATCACCTAGATCAGGTCACACAGGAACGCATCTAGGAGGGTTTTGAATGTCTCCAGAGAAGGAGACTCCACAGCCTCTCTGGGCAGCCTGTTCCAGTGCTCTGTCACCCTTAACGTGAAAAAGTTTTTCCTTATGTTTCCCTGAAACCTCCTATGCTCCAGCTTGTACCTGTTACCTCTTGTCTTACCACTGGATGTCACTGAGAAGAGCCTGGATCCATCCTCCTGACACTTGCCCTTTACATATTTATATACATTAATGAAGTCACCCCTCAGTCTCCTTTTCTCCAGGCTAAAAAGACCCAGTTCTCTCAGCCTCTCCTCATAAGGGAGATGCTCCACTCCCTTAATCATTTTAGTGTCTCTGTGCTGGACTCTCCCCAGTAGCGACCTTTCTTTCTTAAAGTGGGGTGCCCAGAACTGGATACAGTACTACAGGTGGGGCTTCACCAGTGCAGAACAGAGGGGGATGATAAACTCCCTCGACCTGCTGGCCATGCTTTTCTTAATGTATCCAAGGATGCCTTTGGCCTTCTTGGCTGCAAGGGTGCATTGTTGGCTCATGGTCGTCCTCTTGTCCACCATGACTCCTAGATCTTTCCCTCTCTTTCCACTTCAGAATTCATTCTCAGGACTTGTTCTGCTTTTCAAGATAGAGTCTTGAGGAAGAACTATATAAATTATGCAGGATAATGTCTTTTAATATTTTCTTAAAAAATATGCCAGACTTTCTGCATGCCCTTGGGAGTGAACACCCAGGAGAAGATAATGAATGATATCTAGTAAAATACTTCCCCATTATGGCCTTTAGGTCTACCACTAAGAATTTTTTGAAGAATCTTACAGTATTAGAGATTTAATAGTGCTCTGCTCTTGTATTTATCTTTTAAAATCAAAAATTCCATGTCAAAGAAGAGTGATCCTAGAACATTGTGAAACATGTTCTGCAAAGGATGGAAGTATTTATCAAAGTTAAATTTCAAATTAAATACAAAATTATATTCAAAAAATGTTCTGTCACCTGTGCATCCTGATTCCTGCAATGCTTTACTAAATATCAAATGCTGATTTTTAAAAGGCTGGGTAATAAATAAATTTTCTGTTACTTTTTAATGTAGATTACATAGTTTATAGTCTAGGATCTCTGAGTTCGTTACAGCAGTCTTCATTCTACTTGTTATTTCCAGTTAATGCTAGGTCTATCATTCTGTTACTGTACAGTTCTTATTGAAAGAAAAGCCTGTATCTGGTATTTTTCAGGTTATCTTTTGTTACCTTGAATATTATCTGTGTTGCATAGCCTTTTGCATTTTATTTTAAAATAACTTGTGTCAGTGATAATTTTTATCAGTTCTACCAGGCCCTGCTGCAGTCATGCAGATGGTAGTGGTAAGGAAATATTCATGTAACTGTATTGTTTCAGACTATTGCAGTAAATATACTCTTATTTAGTTTTTATTGCAAGAATCATTTACACATACACTTGAAATTCAGAGCTTCAACCTTTAATTCTTAGGAAGCCAAGATTCTCTCAAGCCCTCCTACTTTGCTGATCTGTGGGGAGATGATGAAAACCAGAATCTGATGATTGTTTACACCCAGAAACCTGGTCTGTTTTTTCATTCAGTAGTACAAACCCTTGGATTTAAAAATAATTTTGTTAGGAATATTTTGGGGAAGCTATATACTAACTAGTAAAGTTACCAACTGTATAATCTCTTAACCACTGGAAAATTCAGTTCCAGAAGGCTTCTTAAATTGGAAACTTTGCTAAATTGAGGCAGAACTTGTGAGAGTTATTATTGGATTTTGTTTTTCAATGAGGTAAGGAAAGTTTTGTTTGTCATGTTAGAAGGAGGGGTGGGGAAGAGAGGTGACCTGCATGTCGTTACTGAGAAACAGGCCCTCTAAGTACTAGTTTTTGTTTGTCTTAGTTGGTGTTCTTTTTCTTAGTAACTGTGTGACCTCCAAAACCAATAAAAAAATAATGCTCAATGAGGCTATTTATGTCAAACTTCATACTAGTTCTCTCATCCATGTTATTTATGATTACTGCTTCCTACACTGCTTTTGAGCACAGCCCTTACACAGTTTATAATTAATATTCCACAGTGATCCTTTTTTTTTTTTTCTCTTCCTGCTATTATGAAAATTAACAGCAGAACATGCAAGGTTAATTTATATATTTAACTTGAGGGTGTGATATCAAAGTTAAACTTACTAGGTCTTTGCTAAGTAATGAGCGTGACCAGCTTGCATTGAGGTAACTGGGTTCTTGTCTATGCTGAGCACATCCTCAGAGTATTGTTTTGTATTGAAAGGTGCTTGTAAAAGGATTTTAGCAAGTCTTCTCTTGTGAATAATTGGCTTGATAAGAGATGTTATGATGCATTGTATGTTTAGGGAGCAAGAGAATGAGTCCTTAATAGGTGAGCTATTAAAACAGTCAGAAGGAGACACTAAGGTCTCTCTGACAATGTGTAGATTGGGGGTCCTTAATTCAGAAACAATTAACAAACCAGAATTGATTCCTTTGGAGAAACTATGTATTACCCTGCATATTAGACCCAAAGATACCTGTAAAACCATCTGCTTATTGGACACTGTAATTTAAAATAAAATAATTAAAAATAATTAAACACTCTCCCCCTCCCTCCCTTTTAGTGCTGTGTCTTTCTCCTTTTGCAGAGCGTATTGATGTGCTTTGTTGGCTTATGTCAAGGAAACTAACATGAATGTTTTGGCAAGAAGGTGTTTTACTTGGCTACTCACGCATTCTCTTGAGTAATTCAAACATCATAGGCTGTTCATTGACTCATATTTACTTATGTGTTCAACTGGAGATGAAACAGGATTGCAGTCCAAACGCACTGATGTCTGAAATGACCATCCATTGAAGTTAAGCATTTTATATGCTCATGAAAGGAAAAAATACTGTATTTGGAAAGCAGCATCCAAAACCCAGACTTCCATGTTTGTGCTCTGTCCATTTGGTTTATATTGCTTATTGTAAACAATAAATGTTGCCTAGACTAACTGAAACTCTTTTCCCTACAGAGGATTCCAGTTTTGTTTTTAAAAGGAATTATGATTTCAGAATTGCATCCAGTTATGGAACTTGTTTGGTTTTAATCTTGCTAAGATTTCTCATGTTTTTCTGAAAAGTATAACTTCATGGACATGTTCCCCTTTGTATTCAATGGAGGCTAGAGAAGTCAATATGTTAAGTGCTTCTGGCCTTTTGAAATGGAATTTACAACTCCTTTAAGCTGCTTTTCATTGAGAAAAGGGAGAGGAGTGTGTGCTGGAATGGAAACCCAGCCAGACAGCAAACTGTGAGCCATGCTAGTTTTCCCTTTTCTCCTCCTTCATTCTTACAAAACATTTTACTTTGTTGCCCAAGTGCAGAAAACTTTGCCAGGAAGAAGGGTGAGCAAAGCTTCTGTTTCCCATGACCCTCAACTCTAATGTTGTTCCAAGAACTCGCTACTTAACAAATGCCTTGATAACTGCTTTCATTCCTTTCATCCCTCCCCCATCATCCAGCACAGGCCAATGCAACTGATTCTCCTTGGAGCAGCTTTCTTTGCAGAGCAGGGGAATCTACTTAATGTAAAAATCATGGCACCTAAAAACATTTAGAGGTATATTGCAGAAATTTTTACAGCTAAAGGTCTGCATGACAATTGCTGTAGTGATTTATTCTTGTTTTTCCTAGAAGTTTCTTAATAGCTCCCTGTTCATACCAGAACTTACTAAGCCTGTTTTTTATTTTTTCCCCTGGATACATATTTGGGATGGGGTAGTAGTGGGAAAATTGCATTGCATTCTACAGATACATGTATGCAGTATAGAACTGCCAGAACGGATCTTGCCTAAATAATCAGAGCTGTGGCTCCTTACAAATGCATTGCAACATAGGCTTCAGTTATCTTGTGAAATTATGTTATCATATATTGCTTTATGCTTCAGTGCCTGTAAATAGGCACATGTGTTTTTAAAAAAAAAAATCTCAGGATGCATTGTATGATTAAGAACAAACAGAGAAAATATTTTAAAATACTACTAAAAGACTATCTGATGCGCTGGTAACTTAGGTTGCACTAGAAATCTGGGAATTCCCATGTTTTTTCTGGCAGTTCCTTGGTTGTCAGACAGGAAGTCACTCTCTGTTTTTTCAACCTCTGGCAGCATCTGGTCTTAGTTTCTCTCTCTTTTTTTTTTTTTTTTTTTTGTGGTGCTTCTCTGCCTGCTCACTGCTTGCTGTCTCTGGGATGCGCCAGGAGGAATGAGAAATGATGCAGCAAGCCTGATAAACTGTGTGTCTATGGAAGAGGCTTGGGGGGGAAGAGCTGTGGACCCAGCTCCCTGGAAGAGGCTGATACTGTTCTGGGAAATAAACATCCATGGGATGGGGGAAGAATGTGGAAGATCATGAAAGAGCATTTAAAATCCTCAGAAGGAGCAAGAGAAAATATATTGAGGGACAAAGCAAATTTGCACAGAAGAAATTTTAGGAGCCTCAGATGGATAATGGAATGGTAGAACACTGTGCAGAAGTTAAAGTAAAATGACACGGAAGAAATTTTGAAAAACTAAAAAAGTGTAGAGGAAAAAAGTTAACATTCCAGATTTTTCCAGCTCTTCGGTGTTTCGATATAAAATTACACTAAGGATGTTGCTTTAAGGTGTTTGTTATTCAAATGACTGTTGAAATAAACCTAAAATAAATTGTGTTTGAAAAAGGGAGGAAAATTGTCAGGTATGCATGTTTGGGTGTTGGCCACACAGTTCCACATGGCTGTGTGTCCTCAAATTGGATACCTGGGTGTGGTGTTTACATCAGTACTGTGGATACCCAAAAGAGGTTGTACACTTATATCTGAGATTTTAGAGCAGCCTTGAGTTTCATCAACTTGAAATGCTGCTCAAGGCTCTCACCAGTTTTAATGATAATATCCTTCTGTAGTGTGAGAATTAGCATATGATGACACTATGTGAACAAAAAATTCACCATGTGGCTAACCTAAAACATCTTCTGTGCCACCATGATCTGGAGTCTTTTGGTGTGTTTAAGTAACTTGGAGACCTGCAAGTTGCATCTCTCTGGGTAATGCAGAAAAAGGTACTGAAAGGCACTAGGCTTAGGAAAAAAAAAAAAAAGGTATACAGCCTTTTAAACAAGGAAGGAGGGTAAGGAGTGATTATGTACTGTATGTTATATCAGATATAATCTTACCTTCTTCTCAGGTATGTTTCATGTGGTTTTACTGAGCGGTTAAAAAGTTAGGGTAAAGAGTTGACATCTTGCTGACAGAGAGGCATGGAAAATAGTTTTATCAACAGACACTGGGAACATATTGAAGACTGCAGATGAGTGATTACTTGATTTTTCAAGTATTTGAGAATGGAATAAAGCAGGGAAATGTGTTTGTTTTCAAAGATGTATTCTTCTTTATTAACAGAAGAAATACTGGAATATTCCAGTATTTGAAGTAGTGAAATATTCTAGTATTGGAAATACTGGAACCCTTGCTGTGGATCTTGGCCAAAAAGCTTACTAAATGACAATAAGCCTGTCTGCAAAACTGGCATTGTATAGAAATATTTTGTTTGAGTGCAATGTAGAAAAATACAGTGACATGCTACAAATAGTACTAAGTTGTACCCTACAGGCAATCTTCATAATTTCAAAAGTAAAATGAAGCCAAATGCTTTCTGAAACTTTTAGCTATATTTGTTGAAAGTATTCAAAAGATTGAAATTGGTAGCAAAGGAAAATTTTCAGCTCTGTTTTTAACCACGTGGTTAGTCATTTGTAAAGGTTTTACTGTTGCATTAATTCTGTGAGTATTGTTTGATAATTGGAAGGTTTAGACCTTAGTAATTCCCTTCATAGTCAGTTTGTTTTCTAAGAAAATGCAGCAGTATTGTTGAACAGTCTGTAAACTAAAATACTGAGAAAGGATTTTGTAGCAATGAGGTAATGAAAAATAAAATACAAGAATGTGGGAGTTTTGAAGCAAAATAAAATTACACCACTTAATATGGCAAAGAGCTATGAAGTTATCTATGTGCCTTAACTTTAGAGATGCAAATGTACAGTATGTACTGTGTGTTGTCTTCCACATTTATGGTTATAGGGCATACATTTTAGTTGCATTGTCATTCTTTCATGTATTTATAACTATGCAAAGCTAAAATGCATTAGTCATTGTATAGGCTTAATAGCTTTTGCATACTGAACGAAAATGCACTTTCTTCTGTTCTAATTATGTGAGTAAGGTTAGATTTCCACATCTGCAGACAAAGTGAATTGATGTAAGGAGAGAAAAAGATTGAATATTACCAACATTGTCTTTTGACTGTAGAACATTTGGTTCAACAGTTATGTTTCTGGGAACTTTTAGAATGATTTTATCAAGTAAGCATGCAGATGTGGCCTAAAAAACCCCCTCTCATCAAACATCAGTGTTCTGTTCTTGTCTTCCTCAAGAATGTGTTGGTTTTAGTGCTTAATCATAGAGAAATACTAAGAATATCCCAAGTATTGTACAAATTTCTAACATAAGGAAGTTGAGATTTAAAAACATTGTAATAAATTGCTATAAAGTTTCTAGATGATATGGACTTTTCAGTAGCTCTTGCACCATAGTGTTAAGAAAGTGGGGATTTTGTTTCATTTGATCAAGGGAATTTCTTAGTGTTTACTACAGTGAGAAAGTAAATTGTATACTTTTCTGGAAATATTAATGAGTAAGAAAATTACACTGAAAAAATTCAAACTATAGCTATAGTGCTTTATTTAACCCCAGAGGAATGAACCAATGCATGGGCTGCAAGTTGACATATTCTACTGATGTCCTTCCTGGAGATTGAGAAAGAAATTAACTTCCCTGAAATTAAGAGCAAAACATTGAGCCTAAGGTGGAAAAGTAATGTGGGACTGCTGGGCTAGAGGGTTGTTTATTTTAGTTGCTTATTATTGTTTCATGAATAGCAAGCTGGCAAAGAATATACACCAATGAAGCTAGCAAATAAAGAGGATAAAGAGTTCATTGATAGCAACAATGAAAGACTGTGTCAATACAGATCAATGGCCCTTGTGCTGCAAAATCTTTGGCAGTGGGCACTGAATTCTCTATTCCCATGTGGTCTTTTCTTGTGGCTTCTTTATAAAGCATCATGGCAAGTGGCCAGCATTCGCTCCATTTGCCCCTGCAGATAAGTCTCCTCTGTGCCAGTTTGCCCTGCATTTTGCCAAATTAAATTCTTCTTTTCTTTTTATTTTTTTTAAATGGGATTGCTTCAAAGAAGAGCTTTTTTTTTCTTTTTTTCTTCATATTTATTTTTCTTATCACAATCAGTAATTTGATCATCAAATTAATACAGCTGAAAAAGAAAGACTAATAACTGTATGTAAATAATTTAATCAAACAGATTTCTAAAAATGGAAGAGCCTTGGACAGTATTCCATGGAATGGATAGCCATGCAGGCTATCAAATGTGTGGTAGTAAAGACTCTAGTGTTGATAGCTACCTGAAACTGAATTGGTAGAAGCTGAATCAGCTCACTCTACAGATTTTTGTGTATGTTAAAAACACATGTTAACATGCATTTAAATTGCTCTCTAACTATAGGTGTGATATGGGCATGTATTATGGTGGTAATGTTTTATTAAGCTGAGGTTATCTCTTCTGGCAGTAAACCCCAGAATTCTGTTCATGCACAATTGAGGGAATTAATTCGAGAACTGAGATTTGTGCCAACATCACCATGCTCTGCATTGCTGCTTTGGGCTAATTTTAAGACCTTTACAGGTCATCTTGTTTGTGCTGAACTGTTATCATATACCCTATGAAACTGAAAGGTTTTCTGTTTGTGACATTCACCTGCGACCATTGATTTTAATTTATTTTCAGTTTAAAGCAGTAGTGACTGATGAAGACCTGAAAGAGGCAAAAATTGTGAAGAAAATGCATTTTGCTGCTGTCTGAATTAAGGCCAACAACTGTGAAGCTTGGATTTTTAATGAGAAAGCCCTTAAGGCAGGAAGAAATTTGAAATACAGTAATGATATATGCAGTCTTGTATGATCACTGCTTTTAATTGCTTAATCATTCATACTGCCTAAATATAATTGTACTGTTAGCTGCTGTGTTTACAGTCTATGATGTGGAAAAAGATGTCCCACTGTGACATGTTCTAGTTACAATCAAATTGACTGTAGCAAACACAGAAGCTGTTGAAGTTCAGTGCTTCTCAGCAGGGTGCCCTTGTTCCCCTGCTTATTTCTGGCTGTTGATATAGCTTGCCTCTGTGAAGCTCATTCTCATCAAAAATAACAAAACCAAGGCAGTTCCCAGTTCATCTTCACAGGAAAGAAGCACGTTGTTAAGTATTTAAGGAGATGTTTATCTCAAGTGTTTTTTGGATAAATAATATTTTACAGATTTGGTTTTGTAATGCCCTTTTTTCACTTGTATGAACTTTTCAGTGTTTTCTTGCTTCTGTCATTTGGTGTACTAACAGTGCTGCAAATCATGCTCATAGTTGCTGTTTCACAATAATAATGTCTCCATTATAAATCTACATTTTCAAGTGTTTAGATGACTTAGCCAGAACAATTTGTTTATAGGATGAGAGCTGCTTATGAAATAAATCAAGAAAATAAATTTATTTATAAAGGAATTAAAAGAAATGAATCCAATGCTCCCAAAAGAAAATAAAAAACACCACAAAAAAACCCCCGAAACTCAACAGTGACTCATTTTCAGGTACTGAGGAGTACAAGTCAATGAGCTAGTGGTTCTCTGCATTTTAACATGCCAGTTTATCAAGTATTCTTGCAATATTGTTCAGCTACATCTGTGTTTTATTCATATATTGAGGCTCTTTAATGCTCATTTTTGTTGAGTAGCTTGTGTTTTAATAAATCTGTATGCCAGTTCATGACCAAATGAGGCAGCTCATCAAGTGTGGCACTGCAATGCAGCTAGTGATATCTAGTAGTGGAATCAAACTGCTCACAGGTTTGAAACACTTGACTGTACATGGTCTCTTTCCACTCTTCAACTGTCCTGAAATTCAGATGACTGAAGAATTACCTTTAATATCCTGCCAGCTCAACCATTGCCCCTTTGTTTCTGCTGTCTTTGAAGCCAGACAGTAATAACTAGATTTGCGTCAGATCACCAGATATGTTGCTGTTGCTATTTTAGCCAGAGCTTATATTGTTTGAAGTCCCATTTACTGCATTACAGCTGGCGTGCAGGAGCTCATTTAGGCATGTTTAATCTTCTCCCTAGGTTCCAACTGTTTTTCTTTATTAACCCAGCTTATATACCAAGCTTTTCCGGGATGACTGACATCAGTCAGTAAGAGTGCTGGTTATTGGAACTCCATTTGCTAATGAAGTAATCTTTGTAAGTAAACAAGTGGAAAGACTTTGACATTGATATATTTGCTGAGAACAGGCTACTAAGGTAGGGATATGGGTCCTTTGCAAGTAGATAGAATTTTTTGCTTTTGGAACTTGTTTGAATCCTGTCAAAAGGTTGATCTGTCTTCTCTTCTTTCAGCCATCAGATTGGCAAAACCAACCAACCAACAACCTTCGCACCCCCCCAAAAAAAAATTGTTTGTGCTTAACAACTTGCAGAAGTCTTGTCAAGTTTATCTGTAGAACTTGATCCTTATTGTGAAGGACTGTGTCAAAAGTAATCGTTTGTTCTCTTGTTCTTCAGATAATAGTGTTGTTCCAAAAGCAGAGTTGTTTACCTGGTGTGCTATACACCAATATACACACAGAGCAGAGGTGTTTTATTTAATCCATGTTTTCAGAAAGATGGGTATTGGGTGGTAATTCCATGAATCCAGTAGACTGCACAAGGGAGTCACAAAGTATTTATCATGCTCCATGATTAGTAAAAACATGCTTAAATTTACATTTTTTGGTCAGTAATTACCATCCTGTCCACTACTGGTTAGTTATATTTAAATTAGTCTTGCTTCCTATGTAAATTAGCACGCATGCTTTTTACAGGTGCGTGTGTGGGGGGGTGCAGGTCTTCTCGGTCCCGAGTTGGGTTGGTGGTCATGATCTCCCCCTACCACCTTTATCTTTCTCCCCGTTTCTGCAAACTTTCACTGACTTAATGCTTCTTCTGGTAGTTACCCAGATCTCAGCTCCTTTTGGGCAAGATGCTCCTTTTTATTAGTCTTTTTGCACTCTTTCTCAAAGGTCTAGTTCCCAATTTTTCACAGTTAAAGTGAATACTACCTTATGTCTTAACTCCTCCCTCTGACTACCAGATCATGTTTCACAAGGCCATGGTAACTCTCTTACTTTTAAGGGTAAAATTTCATTGCCCGCCATATAAAAATAGCATCCATCATTTCATCACTTAGTTACAATGTCTTCTTCTCTCCTCCTCAAGGTTCTATATAAGAATTTATTTTATATTCTATTTTACAAATCTAGTATAAGAAAGTTGAAGAACAATTCTAGTAATACAAAGGGAGTGCATCATAGTTTTATCATCCTATATCCAGTCTCCACATAAGGCCCTCTCTGATGTCTAAAATAAGTTCATGTATTACAGTTCAAACAAAATCATTCTTTTTTGGCAGTTTTCAACAAAGTGAATCTTAAATACACCTGACTTCTAGGATGATGCAGAGGGGATTTTCCATATTTTTGTTGGGTAAATATATGTTAAGCAGGTCAGTCAAAAATATAAAACTTCAGGAACAAGTATAATAGAGTTAACAGGTTTACTGACTCCTGTGTGACTTTCCTGAATGGATGATAACTTTTAGTATTCTTACATTAGCATTATGATACTGATGGTTGATCTTGTATGTATCCATATTTAATACTGGTATTATTACTTTCTTGTGGTTAAGCTGCAATTACCATTGTATTGTTCCTGGTCACATTGTAGTATGCTTCTTTTAGTACTTCCTCTGTCAGAGCTCCACAAAAATCTCGCTGGCCAGCTAACTTGCTTCAACCCTTACTTAACCATGCAACTCTATTATCTTCTTCCACTGTATAAATGTAAATAGCATGTAGATGGCTACTTTTTGACTGTATGCCTCCATGCAAAACTGAACGGAATTGTCCTTTGGAATTGGGGAAGACAGGGAACAGGGGTGCGGATGAGTACTGTCAGAAAATAAATGTTAAAAGAATTGCTGGTTAGAAATTCACCTCTCTGGCACCTGAGGGATAGCAGGGTGTGTTTTCACTCTTTCACTGGCACCTGAAGAGATTACTCTATTTGAGTGCCTGCAGAAGAGCAGAGGTAACAACATTTCTGCTATCACTTAAAACTTGTGAGCAGACATCCTTCCCTGGATGATAGACTTGTAGTGTCAGTCAATAAAGCTGGTAATGTTTTTATAGTAACTTAGAAGATCAGTTGACTGTACTTGAAAGATAATTTCTGTCCTTGACTCAGTGACATTTCATAGTTCATTTGGACTCCACAAAAAGAAGGGCATGACTATCAAGATGTACATGTCAGAAACTGAGTAAAAGCAACTCTTGTAATGCCACATAGCTTGCAGATGATAAAAAGGTGAATTGTTTAGTGTGGTGATTTACCTTCCTATGTCTCAAAGGAGTAGGACGTATTGAGGGCTGTCACTGACATTAAGACTCTAGGATATACAGTGATAAATGACATCTTGTAAAGCTTGACAAGGTCTCTGCTCCATCTCTCTGCACTTTTCATTTTTTTTGTCCAGACAAGATAAAGATGGTCATGATACTGTTTGCTTCCTCTTGACTGAAGAGGCACTTGCTCTTAAATTTGATTTAATTCAATGGTGACTCTTTGTATCTGTTAAAGAGGCCTGCTTGTTGCACAGCTGGTCCTTTCTGTCACTAGGTGAGTTTTGTAATCAAGCGATCATGCTCCTAAGAAAGACATTGATAAATATAACTGATTGTACTGCTTGGTCCAATGTTGGTGGTTCAACTGTGATGTTGAGCTTTGAGTTCATACAGAATAACTCACAGCCTCTAGGAAGCTGTCCAATTAAGCTCAAATTTTCTGTAGATTTTGTTGTTGTTGTTTGGTTTTTTTGTTTGTTTGTTTGTTTTCAGGTAAAATTAACAGAACCTGTAAATTAGTATTGCAGGAAACATTTGACCTTGGAACTTCATTTTGTTCCTTTTTACACCGAACAGCTTTAACCTTAATATGGTATCTTCTGATACTTTTAAGCTACTAGAATAGATCTCATGTAGAGGCAGAAATCTCCAAATGGTATAATTCTGGATGATTTTATAAGGGTATCTATTGAGCTCTGTAATTCTTATTATATTCTTCATACCCACTATTTCTGAGTTAGGTTAAACATGCCTTCTTCTGATTTGGAACATATAACAGTGATTTGCCAACACAGTGAAAGAGAGATTGGCATCTGTGTACGACTAACCCAGGATATAAAATGGAGACTCCACCTTGGATTATTTTTATCATTTGTTTTTCTTACCCTTGACATTTGTTCCACTGATCCCTGCACGTGTGGAAGAGTGATAGGGGAGATTTCATGCTCCCTTGTTTCCTTTCACATTCACAGAGATGCCAGTTACAGTAGGCAGGTATTGGATTGTCCAGAGGAAATAAATCTTTATTCCTATTATTTTATAGTTAACTTTCACATTTTGGTGTACTTGCAATATAGAATCTTTTTCATTCAGTCACCTAAAGGCCATATTATTTCTTTAGGCATCAGCTGGTATCAGCAGTTTTAGAGTAGGGTTTAGGGCTTGGTGTAGTAACTTGGAAGAGTCAACAACAAAACTGTGTTTCTTCCCTTTAAGCTGAAGCATCCTGCTGTGAACAATCTCAAGTTTAGATGTTTCTAACAGCTGTAGAACAATTAGTTACGGAGATACCAAAGATGTTGTATTTGCATAAAACGGAGTGCTTCAGTTTATGGACAACTTAGTTTTCATCTGTAGAAACAGTAGGAAACACTTTGTGTTTAGCATCTAGTTTGTTAATACATTTAATAATATAATGTTCATGTACAGCACAGTAGATGTTCAGTAAGGATGCACTAATTCTGGGGAGGATTCTTTTCTGTTTTCCATGCTTTTTATCAGAGATACAGAATTCGTTTACCTAATTCTCTACATCCTAGTTATTTTTCAGATAAGCATATTGAATTCCTTACTAATACAAGAAAAAAAAAAGATTCTGTTGATGTCTGTATTGTGTAAAGTCTCCTGGTTCTCTTGTTGGACTGATGTACTCTATAGGTGCATGTTCAAATACAAAAGCAGAATGCATTGAGTAAATACAGGGGTAGGGAAAAAAATCCTGGTGGGGATTCTGTTGCTTGATAGTGCCTACTTTTAATAAAAAAAAAAAAAAAAAATTAAAAAAAAAAGGAAAAAAAGGTTAATTTCAGTAATCTTACTGTGTGGATTCTTATTTGGAAGTGTTTGAAAGACTTTCAATCCTTATTTCATTTAGGATAATGGAATGGTTCTTACTGTTGGAAATTGTTCAAATTTAAATGACATTCTTTGGTGTGTGTGTGTGTGTGTCTTGAGGTAGGACGTTAGGCCAATTTGTGTATTTGTATGCTATGTTTTATTCTTGCCAGGAAAACCGTTAGCCTTCTAATTTTGTGTTCATCATTGAGTAAATGAGCATTTATGGCTTTACTCTAACAGAGGGTTAAGGAAATCACAGACTCACAAAATGGCTGAGGTTAGAAGGGACATCTGGAGATCACCTGGTCCAACCCTTCTGCTCAAGCAGAGCCACCTAGAGCCAGTTGCCCAGGACCATGTCCAGACAGCATTTGTGTATCCCTGAGGATGGAGACAGATACATGATGCTTTTGAAAAAGGAATTTATGACTTGGTGTTTGTTCATAATTTATCCTTACCATGTCTTTTCATTAGATTTAGCAGATATCAAAATCTTAACTGCCAATTTTCCTAGTTTCAAAATAGATACCATTGATAGGTCCCTTAGGACACAGAGAATTGTCAGTGGTTTTCTGGGCTCATCAGGGCTGGTAGCATTCTAAGTCTTGACTGAGTTAATTTGTTACCACATTCATGTCTGCATTTGCCAATAGGACCTAAAAAAGCAAAGAACAGATTTAACTCATTAATTTTATATTCTCCCAAAACATCCTCTTGCGTAAGCTCAAGAAGTGTGGGTTAAAAGAGTGGATGGTGAGATGGGTTGAGAATTGTCTGAACAATAGAACTTAGAGGGTTGTGATCAGTGGCACAGAGTCCAGCTGTTGACCTGTAAGTAGTGGTGTTCCCCAGGAGTCAGTTCTGGATCCAGTCTTACTCAACATCTTCATCAATGACCTGGATGAAGGGACAGAGTGTAACCTCAGCAAGTTTGCTGATAAAATTAAACTGGGAGGAGTGGCTGATGTACCAGATGGCTGTGCTGCCATCCGGAGAGATCTGGACACACTGGAGAGCTGTGCAAAGGGGAACCAAATGAAATTCAGCAAGGTCAACTGTAGAGTCCTACACCTGTGGAGGAGTAACTGCACACACCAGCAGCTTCACAGAGAAGCACCTTGGAGTCCTGGTGGACAGTAAGTTATCCATGGAACAGCAATGTGCCCTTGTGGCCAAGAAGGCCCATGGTATCCTGGGTGCATAAAGAAGAGCATGTTCAGCAGGTTAAAGGAAGTTCTTCTCCCCAACTACTCTGCCCTAGTGAGACCACATTTGGAGTATTGTGTCCAGTTCTAGGCTCCCATTTCAAAAGAGACAGGGAAATACTAGAGAGCGTCCAACAGAGAGCTACAAGCATGATGAAGGGACTGGAACATCTCTCTTATGAGGAAAGGCTGAGAGCCCAGGGGCTGTTTAGCCTGGAAAAGAGAAGACTGAGAGGGGATCTTATTAATGGTTACAAATATCTGAAGGGTGGTTGTCAAGTAGAAGGGGCTGGTCTCTTTTCAGTTGTGCCCTGTGACAGGACGAGAGGTAATGGTCACAAGCTGGAACACAGGAAGTTCTGCCTCAATATTAGCAGAAATTTCTTTACTGTGAGGGTGACAGAGCACTGGAACAGGCTGCCCAGAGAGGTTGTGGAGTCTCCTTCTTTGGAGACTTTCAAAAACCCACCTGGGCATGATCCTGTGTGGCCTGCCCTAGGTGATCCTGCCTTGGCAGGGGGGTTGGACTTGATGATCTTCAGAGGTCCTTTCCAACGTCTACCATTCTGTGATTCAGTATTTACGATTCTTTTTGTTGGTTTTGTTGGATTGTGTACAGTTTTAATGAAATTTTATGCTATGACGTTTGGATTGCTTTGACATTTCTTTGGTCCAAAGGTCCACTCTGTGTATTTAATGAAATTAATCCATGGACAACCTGGATTGACAGGCACTTGTGTTTTATTTTTTTCCTTTTGATTTCTTCTTGCAAAGCTTTTACATAACTGTATAATGTTATAGTGTATTAAAATAATTAGAATATAATTCTTTTGATACTGTGATGACAACTGTCATGTGCTTTATTTTAATCTGCAAACTAATCTTACAGTATTTTAAATAACTATGGTCTACTTACATATGCAGTTACCACTAGACATTCATTTCTTATACTGATTTCTTATTTTTCAAGAACTATAACAGTTCCTTAGTTGTCAACATAATACCTGTATTAATGTTTGAGTTCTAGCATCAGTGTGTTTCATAGGTTTCTGGGATATCTCAGGTACTTTGCTTTTGAAATGGTGATGGGGATTTTTGAATGAAGCTACATTCCCCCCCCCCCCCCCCCCCCCCACCCCCACCACACCACCCCACACCACCAAACCCTCAACTACACAAAACAAAACACCAAAACAACAAACCAGCAACTAAA
>JANIJG010010603.1:22145-41994 GCA_024611175.1 Megaceryle torquata | reverse complement strand
GAGGGGCTGTTGGTGGAAGGGGGGGGCGGGGGGGGGGGGGGGGGGTGGTGTGTGCTCCTTGGCATTCTACATATTATTTCTTGGCTGTTAAAGTTAGCCTGGAAACCTACGATATCTCAGTTATATGTCTCAGTGTTGGTCGATAACTTTTTTAAAAACATAAGGTTTTGCATTTAAAATGGGGTGACTGAGGAGAAAGACAACTTCCATTTTACTTGTAACCTACATGTAGCAAAGAAAAGGCATTTTATTGTTTGGACATTAAACAGGCATTTAAAACTATTTAGGAAAAAAACAGAGTTCATGAAGCTTGACAGCTGATTTATTTCACTTGGAGCTTCAAAGAAGAGATTTCTAACTTCTAAAGCACCCATTGCCTGATGGATTGTCATGTACATCAAAGAAGCTTATAAGAGTAAAAGGTAAACTGACGGGAATCGAATTCAAGTCTAACCAAGCTTGAATGATACTGTGTGCTTTTATAGCATTAAGGCTCAATTTTTGATCCCCCTAGAGCACTGACCTAGAATTTATCCATATCTTTAACATGCCCCAACAAGCTAGATGTTTGCTTATCATCAAAGACAGCTTTATACAGATGAATCCTGTTTTCTGTGCCTCCTCCAGCCTTCCCCTCCTTCTTCTAAGAATATCTATAACTGTGCAGGCCACTGGGAAGTTTTCAGTCTGCAGTGATACTCTGACTTGATTAGTTTTGTACAAAGCCACCACATACGTAGGGGCTTAATACAGGGACTGTATTCTGGAGATTTTGAAATATATTTCTGTTTCAAGTTTAGTGTTGGAAAGCCACCCTACTCCACATTAACACTGGAAATTTTGAGGCAGTACTAGAGCTGAAGGTCTCTCTTCAGTAACTACACACAGCGTAATTACTATTTTTTTTTCCTTTTTTTGCCAACCTGAGCTCTAACAGCATTCAGTTTTATTTGCATTTCCTATAACCTGTGCCTTTTTAGATGGCCCCTTTATACAACCCACCTATTCCAAAAAGCCTATTACACAAAATATTTAAGTAGTTTATTTAAGTTCCATGACACAATATAAACAGAAATATGATGATGTTTTTCATATTTTTTTTTGCTACATCTAGTATTTAATCCAGTGGTTTAGTTGTTGGTTTTGTTTTCTTTTAATTACTGTATTTGGGTTCTAATTTTTATGCTTTCTTACTTTTTATTTGCAAATGCTTAATTTTTCCATAGAACTAGTGTTCTTTAACAAAAGAAATCTACATTTCTCTTTGTGGTTGTATAATGCATCCTAGGAAGTCTTTTCAGGTTGTTACAAGTTACATGGATTTACACACATAGCCACTTTCAGATATAACATGCCCAGTTTAGAGTCTGACATTTTGTGCATGGATTGTAAGCTATTTCCCTGACTTCCTTGAATAAGCAGACTAGCTTGTTCCTCAAATCATCTACAGCTTCATTTTTTTTTTTAAACAGTGGACATCAAAGAATTTATACTATAAAAAGCTTTTTCAGCTTTTCAGATATTTGCCAGCAGATTAGGTTTTAGGAAACAGTGCTCCCCAGCTTGGCTAGCTTTTTTTACTTAAAAAATAAACCAGCCAGCAACAATTGCCAGTGTTGTCTCTTCCTCTGTTTTGAAATGCACGAGGCAGCATGTGATCCGCAGCAGTGCAAGGGCTGTAATATTTGACAGGGCCATACTAACTGGTAATAGAACATGGATATTAACTCTAGTTGCATGTGATTTAGCCAAGCTGTAATTTTTTTGTACACTTGAAAATTTGTGCAGAAAGTGGCATCTTTAAAGCAAAAATAACATGATGAATGACAGTGGATCAGTAATATTAAAAAGGCATAGTAATGAAGGTTTGATGTAACTTATCCTTACTCTAAGGAAAGGGTATTGCTTCCCCCATCTTAGTGACACCTGTACTTTACTCAGTCTGAAATAGCCAAAAGTGACTGGCATGCTAACAGAACATATTTTTATAGTATTTTCTCTGTCTTCCCTGTTTTAATTTAAACCCGAAGCAAAAGTTTTGGCATTGAAACTAAAAACCCCTCTAGTTCTGCCTTAAAATTAGGGAGATAAATCAAAAGCTTCTCTTACTCGTTTTTTTTTGTTTATATTTTTTTTCTTTCCAGTCATCCTTCTACCCATTTTCTCCTTCCTGCTGTTCTTTCTTTATTGTACTTTTGCTCTTAAAGCTCTGAATATTGCCTGACTAGAGAGGATATTTTTTTTTCCTTCACAACTGTGTTGCTTTTACCTCCTTGTATTGTTTGATTTAGGTAAAGTCCTGTCCATACTTAAGGGCTGGGAGCAGGAAGTATTTGTGCGTTACTGTTGAAAGGTGTAAAGTATTAACTGTTTCATTGCAGATGATGAAGAAAAAAAAAATCATGAGCCTTTTTGGTATTCAGGACTGTTTTAATGATGTATTTAGAAACTTAAGAGTACTATAAGGCTTGATGTGGACAAGGAAAACTTAAATTCCAGTAGGTTCTGGATCTGCTTGCCTCACAAAATATAGCGCTTGGTATGATCATTTCTCTTTGAAATAGTTCTGTCACTGTGAATGGCTTCCCAGTAAAAAAATGAAAAAAGGAAGGGGAATGGAGTTTTAATGTGTGACTGCAGTAACACATCATATTGCAGTTAAAAATGACCAGTTATTTCACTGGAATAATCTGGAAACAGTTTCTTTTGCTGGCTTTCCTAGAAAGTAATCTGTTTTTCTGAAATGCATCCTAATTCCCTGAATAGGTAATAAAATTCAAACAATATGTTTATCTAGTTTGTATGAAAAGATTAATTTTGTTTCAATGGTAGGCAAAGATTAAACCTGCCAGATGTTCAAGGGACAAACTCTGTTCTGTTTTCTACAGTCAAGAAAACTTACTTATTATATGTTGGGGGATATCAATGTGAAAATAAGAGGTATTTTGGCCATGGGTGATTAGCTCATTGTTTTCGTTTTTAGGGTTTTGTAGTGGGTACGTAGATATTCTTGAATGTAACATTCAACAGATTTCTTACCAGATAACTTAATCAGTTATTTCTTTAGCTGATTTTGACAGATTTTTACAAGCTGACTGTAAGAGCCTGAGTTAATTCAATGGATAGCAAACTAAGGTTTTGAAGTCAAGATGTAACTCTGATAAAGAGTGAGATGGCAATTAATTGAAAGACAGTAACTGAAAGTATCAGCTGGTAAGCTTAAACTGAGGAGTTCAGGAAATTGTGCAGCAGGCCTAGAATTTCTTTTACTTAAAAAGGAGGCAAAATTTTCTGTTCCTTGTATTCTCAGGGAAAATATTAAAGGAAAAAGCTCAAGACCCAACTATGCAGACTATTAACTTACCAGGTGCATTTGGACTAAACAAAGAGCTTGTGAGTAATAACATGGAAAAAAGAATTTGTCAGCAAAGAATAACTTAAAGAGTTAAAGATATTCAACTATAGCCTTATAGTTGCAAAAAATGGACTATGTAAGGTCTTGCAGAAGAAATTGAAACAAACAGCAAGGTTATTCTTCAGCTGCAAAGGTTATAAGAGAGCAAGAAGAATGCAGGGGTGGCCTCTGAAAGGTCCAGATGGGATTACAGGATAAAAATTGTTCGGGTATGGTACAAAAACTAAGTAGCACTTTATGAATGCTGACTAGGCAGTTAAGGCAAGCTAGATACTGATTACCTTTTAGAAGGTGCTGGAACATAGCGGGTCACAGAATCATTGGAGTTGGAAGGGACCTCTAGAGATCATCTAGTCCAACCCCCACACCAAAGCAAGTTTGCCTAGAGCACATTACACGGGATCGCATTTTTACGGGTTTTGAACGTCACCAGGGGAGACTCCGCAACCTACCTGGGCAGCCTGTTGCAGGGCTTCATCACCCTCACTTGGAGAGAAGTTTCTCCTTATATTCAGATGGAACCTCCTGTGTTCCAGATTGTGCCCGTTAACCTTTCTTCTGTCCCTGGGCACCACTGAAAAGAGTCTGGCTCCATCCTTCTTGCACCCACCCTTTAGATATTTATAGATATTTATATGGTCTTCTCTCAGTCTTCTCTTTTTCAGGCTAAATAGTCCCAGCTCTCTCAACCTTTCATTGGAAGAGAGATGCTCTATTACCTCCATCATTTTTGTTGCCCTCTGCTGGAACCTCTTCAGACTCGTTTGAACTCCAGATATGGCCTTACCAGTGCAGAATAGATGGGGAGGATGACATCCCTCAGCCTGCTAGACACACTCTTATTAATGCACCCCAGGATACCATTGGTCTACATCACTGTGACATGGTTAACTTATTGTCCAACAGGATGCCAAGGTCCTTCTCCATGGAGCTCCTTTCCAGCAGGTCTACCCCTATATTGATGGCCCTCTAGAAGCTGTACGTATTTTCTTAAATCTTTCAGGGAAGTTGAGAGAGGACGAAGCCATATTATTGGAGACCATCACATTTTGTTGAAGCACTTAAGAAGATGGAAAAATAGCTAAAAGGACAAGAGTTCTGTTAGCATACCCTCAGCAGTGTATGTTGGTTAACTGAAGACTTTTTCAAGCCTGCTCTTTTGAGAAATTCTACAAGTTCTGTTTCCTTGTTTTGTTCTGGTTTTTTTGTTTTTTTTTTCTTTTTAGAAAATGATTTAGTTTACCTCAAGTTTGTGTTGAGAAGTTAGAGGATTTATGAATCTGCATTCTGAGATCAGAGCTTTAAACCATGAAATTTAGCATCCTGTCATTGGCAGCAATTGCTGCTAGATGCATCACGAGAAAGTAAAAAGAGCCACTTACCTCTCTTCACATGATTTCTTGATGGCATTTTTGTCTGTGGAACTGTGATGCTGAATTCTGAATAACCCATATGCCCTTGAGAAGGTAATATATGTAGAAAGGTAGATTTTTTTTTTTCTATAGAGCTTTGCACCACTTGCTTACGTGAGAAGGAAACCTTTGGAATGTTTTCCACTTTCTTGCCCTCTATATGGGTTAATACTTTTATTATGTTTCTGTTGACATCTACTATAGCCCTTTGACTTCTATTTGAAGGCAGTTTTGAGCAAAGACTCACAGTTTTAACTGAACTCAGAGCTTATAAATCAATCATTTGTTCTTGTCAACTGAGAGCTTGTACTTAGAAAACATGAAGCCAAAGAGCTAAACCTAAACACTTGGCATAAGTAATGCATTTCTTCTAAAATGCTGACTTTCAGATTTTTACATTAATATGTTTTTGATTTCTTGGAAACTTTTGTTGCTGCACATTAATAGGAGAAACTAATATTTTTCCTTTGCATGTTTTTAGCTCCTAGCGTGCTAAAATAAATTTTATGGCTGGTTGTAGGGTTCTTTGTTTTGAGACTGATCTTCACACATTTCAGGAAAATCAGTTTACCGTATTCCAGTTAATTGATTTTTATTTTTTTTAAATACACATGACTCAAGACTCAGGTTTTTCTCCTATGTTTTTTACCTGCTCTTGACCTGCTCCTTCCTTCAGTCTGTGCCTCATTTAATGACTACTGATTTCAGTGAAGTACTTTATAAGAACAGTATCTTCTCACTACAGCTCCAATCCAGATAATGAACTCATCTGGTCTTTAAGATGTAATTTTGACCATGATGTTATTTTCCTTTGTTTTCAGCCCAGTCACTGAAAGAGTTTGCTCGGCTCCTGATTGCTGTTGAAGAGGAAAGGAGAC
The DNA here is from genome assembly GCA_024611175.1 of Megaceryle torquata. NCBI lineage: Eukaryota > Metazoa > Chordata > Aves > Coraciiformes > Cerylidae > Megaceryle > Megaceryle torquata. The sequence goes on along the minus strand of JANIJG010010603.1, from coordinate 36,289 downwards.
GACTTGTAAGTTTACTGGCAACAATATGTTGCATTGGGCCTCTTTTCATGTAAACTTGTACTCTTGTTTTGTACTCCTTTCTAAGCGCTATCTTTATATTTATTATTTAATTATTTCTGTAGTAGATGTTAAGTATTTCATAAGATTCATTTGCAATTCTGCAAAGGTACAAATATGCTAGTGCAGCCTGAAGCAATTTTTAGTAGTGTTCAGCCAAATACCTCTACATTGATTTAAAAACTGTTTCTTCAGTTTCCTCCCTCCCCACTCCTCACCCCAAAATAATGTTTGAAGGCTGCTGTACCTTTCCTTTCTTCTTGTATTATTAGTCACAAGGCACAGTAATAAACTAAACTGTGAACAAAGAGTGTATAGTGGAAATGTAGATTGGTATTTATATTTAGGAAATACTTTGAGTCTTGTCCAGTGAATATATAGTAGTAATTCAAGAATATGATAAATAAGTGGTGAGAAACCAAATTCATCACCCCTGAGAAACTCTTGCAGACTTGTCAGATTTGCCCTTCGTTATGGTAATCTCGTTTCCTTTGTTTCCATACTCATGAATCTACAGTATGCTTCCATTTTATATTTCTAGTCAGAGCTTTTTTAAAGATGTTTTAAGTGTACTCTTGTACAGATATTAAACAAAAAAAAAATCCACGTAAGCAATTGAACTTTGATTTTTTTCTTCCTTGGGAGTCAGTCATGAATAAAGAAGTTAGGTAAAGATTAACCTCAGGAGGGGGATTTTTAAATCTTGTGAAAGTTTAACTAGCTCAAATCCATCCAATAACTATGTCTGTCCTAGTTTTCCTTAGGTACTTAGGGAACAGGATTTTTCTGACTCAGGTTGGAGCAAATTTAGTCATCCAGGAAGAGGCTTACATAAAGTTCTCTTATTCCTAGGAGTAAATAACCATAGAGTTGGTCTCCTGCTATTTCTGTTTGCATAAATATTTTAAAGTTGCAAAATCATAAACCTCTATGTGGTACAGTTGCATAATTAATATCACCTAAACCTATAGAAGTGCAGTGTTTTTGCTTCATGCTAAATATTTTTTCTGAGTAGATTCAAGAGTGAGGTGACTGTTTGGGACTTGCCACATAAAAAGATGTTTACCAGAACACTTGTTAATTCCTTAATTAAACAAAGTTTTAAATTAATAGCTTTGCAGTTTAGGTTAAAGATTATTCTGAGCTAACTATTAGAAAAAGGAAAAGCAATGAGTAGATGAAGGTTTGGTTTTGTTTCTTGGTTTGGTTTTGTTTCTTGGTTTGGTTTTGTTTCTTGGTTTGGTTTTGTTTCTTGGTTTTGGCTTATTTGTGGTTCTTTGTTTGTTTGTTTTAGAGGAACCACTCCCTTTTTCACTTTTAGAAGTTTCTGGCTTCTCTGTGGTTTATAATTTGATCTTTTTATGTAATGCTTTACTTTGTATCTTGTAGGAAGACCATCAGAGTAATTAAAACCCATTAATTTTATTAATAGAAAAAAGACTGGTCAGGTAGAAAGATACTCTTTGTTCTATTTCAGGCTGACTTCAGTGGGAATGCATGGATTGTATAGTTGAGCTGTTGGACCCTAAGGCAGAGACTTGTGTGAGATTTCAGTCTCACAGAAAAATATTTTACAGGTAGCTGTAAGTTTCATAGAATGCTATCACCAAATCATTGTGAACAAGTGGCAAATAGTATTCGTGTGTGGAGAAGCTGCTCTTGATGGGAAATCACTTGCATCTAGCTTTTGGCTGAGTTTGCTTGCTATTTTGCTTGTTCTTCAAACTGAATGCTCATTTGAGAGTATCAAGGACATGCAGAGTTATCATGGTAATGATACTCAAGAAAATTAAGAAAAATTAGAGCTTCTCTGTTTTTAAAAAGTTTGATCTCCCTGTTGCTGCAATTTATTTAATCATTATTGGAATCAAACTATTAAGGTATTACCTCTGTCAAAGATGCTTAATTTTTATTCATCAGTTCTCTAACTGCAGTTTTCTGCAATCTGTCATAGTATCCAGAGGTCACTGTGAGGATCAGAGTGCCATGCTGCATGCTAACCAGATTGCTAGTAATATGAGTTTTCTGCCCGACATACTTGTGATTTAACCATTCAATCTTCAAAACATTTTTTGCTTATTTTAGAGGAAGTATGGAGCATTACGTGTACACTGTGATTCCTCTTCTGGAAGCACTTCAAGCCAGCCAATTTGCAGATTACTGATGATTTTAGAAAAAGTTCTCAGCAGACTGGAAAACGTGAGGCAGGGAGGTCTTAAAGAATTTTATATCCTTTACTTCTGCATAAGAAGAGAAAACTTGTAAAAGTGTGGGGGTTTTTTTGTATATATTCATATCACCAATTAATTTCTCATCTGATGCCTATTAAATTCTTCATAAGTACAATTATTTTTTTGTTTTGGTGAATGCGAAGAGTGTTGGAGTGCTTGCCCAATTAATGTATTAATTATTTCCAGCCTTCAGGGAGATGGCTTGAGAGGTGCTTAGCAAGTCTTCTGTCCTTCTTGCATAAAGAACCAAATGGAACTTGTTCTTGTTTTCTTTAGAAGTAGCTAAGGAAAAAAGATATTATGAATGGTATTACTGGGAAAAACACTGAAGTGTAAAGTTAAATAAAACTGTCTATCGCATAAATAAATATTCTGTTGTCTAAAGCTTTGTAGACATTATTACTGGCAGCAGTAATAATATAGTAATTATTGTAAGCCAATTCAATTTATCCTTGTCTTTTATTTCCTAATACTAAAAAATGAACTAGTAGTCTTAGAAAAAACAAATATCATGCATCAAAACTTTTCCCTTAAAAAGCAAATAAAGGAGAAAGTAACTTGTAAGACACCTTTTTTATTACACAGAGCCTTACATCTGATATCTGTTATTTCATGGTGTTAATTTAATGATGCTGTTGGTAAGTGGTACCTTAAAAAAACAACCAAAAATCACAGACTCTTGGGTTTTACAAGCAGCATAAATAGCATAAAAAGTCAGTTTTATCCCCACCGCCTTTCCAATGACTTCAGCCAGCAACAAGCCACCGGGGAATGTAAAATAATGACCTCTGTTTCCCAGTGATTATTAGGGAACAATAGAGATGCTATCATTTAATTTCATGTGAATATTTGGATCTATATCAGGGAAACTTACTTAAAATAATTTCCTTCCACTTTTTCTGAACTTGCATTGTGTTAAGTAAGTGATATGCTATTTTATTTGAGAGATTCATACATTATTTATGTTTCCTATTCATTTGATATTGTTAGTAAACTTTATTACAAACAGAAATGTCCTGGGAATGATACAAAATCCTATGAAAGGAAACAAAATTAGTATTATGTTGACATAAGAATAGATGTTCATGGTACTGATTTCCTTTTCTTTGTGATTCCCCTTCAGTTTGAAGCATAGAATGTTTTCCTTGAGTGTTACGTTATCTCGAATGTAACTCCCTGATTATTTCTCAGACTAAATCCAAACTGAAATGGGCCTCTTAACTGGTCCTTGCTCTTTACCCATGTTTTTTATGGGATGCTGGCAAGTGATGAATGATCTTGGAGCTTTTCTTTCTGGCATTGTGAATCACTGAGCTGTGTATGGTTACTTTGATTTCCTGATGAGTATTAAATACTTCAGGGGACAGTACAAAAAACCTTAAGTGGATAGTTGTGTACTGTGCTTGATGAATATTTTTCTTTCTAATGTCTGTCTCTTGGTATCTCATGATCTTCATGCTTCAGAGTGTATCTCATTGTGGACTGTTTTGTATTAACTGGATGTTCTTATTGTGGTTCTGTATTTACCCTCACACAAGGGGTCTGATGCTTTCTGCTTCCAGGGAAAGCATCAAAATATTCAGTTTCAAAAGCTGCACTTGAAGAAAAATAAATGAACTGTTAAAGCCAGCTATCCATGGAATGGTACATAAAATCAGATCCTGAAGAACACAGCATGTTGTTGAGCAGAATTAACCTTTTTCATATAATGTGAAGTGAGTTACAGATTCCATCAGAAGAATAAGCAGTCTTCTATTTACAAGTGCTTCTTATTATTCAGTTTATAAAGGGGAGAAATAATAAAAGCACATATACTAGCACCCTGAGGCCTCAGAGCATACACACCTGGCATTTTGATTCACGTGGGCTCTCATAAAAAGACAAAACATAGTGTATGATGGTGTTTTGATATTCTTGGTAACTGCTTTCAGTGTTCATTGTATCTCCTGTCAATTTTGGCATTTAAGTTCATCACTTTGGGAGGAACTGCCTTGAAAGCATATTGCTACAAATGAAAGAACACCACCACAAATAAGAGGATTTCTTTTTGCAGGTCAGACTTGTTTGTTTGTTTGGGTTGGTTTGTTTGGGTTTGCCCCGCATTTTTGTCATTTAAAATTAATTAAAAAGCACCATAGAACTGTTTTTTGGGAGGTTGGTTTTTTTCATTACATTTAAGATGGCCTGTACATGTCCTGTTGAGCAATTAAGATAACATGTAATGTGTTGTTAACGTAACATCTTTGTTAAGGCTTCCTGTATTTGTGCATCAGCCTAGTAATTTGTAAATACCCATTTGCTAAGTAACTGAGCTTTCTATTAAACAAGGGCAGTAAGTCAGCATGGAATTGGTTTATTTTGTTATTAAAAATATTTATTTATTTATTCTTTTCTTCCTTCTACCCCAGGTGTAGTTTGCTACATATTTGGTATTAATTGCAGAAGAAATCCATGTGTTTGGTAAACAGAATTCTGCAAGATAGGAAAATACTGATTTAAATGATTTTGTTAATTTGTAATTTTTTTAGACCAGCTTACTGTCAACTGGCAGTCAATGTAAGTTTTAGAAATCATTGGGAAAATTAATGAAAATAAATGATGTGCCTTTATAAACTTTTTTGGTGAACCTCCATTTTGAATATGTGATATATGTGTGTCTAGTCTGAAAGCATTATGTAGACTAGAAAAGACACAGTGATTGGCAACAAGGAAACCTAGACACCTGAAAGCTCGCAATGAGAAGAGACTTCCTGCAAGAAGGACTTTTTGAGTAACTTTAGTTCAAATAAATCAGATCCAGTTATTTGGAGGCCTGGGATTTGTTAATTGCAATGATATATCTCAGCACCCTTTAATTTTTTTTTTTTTTTGCCACATCAGTCCTCAGCAACAGGTTAACACTTCAGCCTTCAAAATGTTGTTTTGTTTTTTTTTTTTTTTTCCTCCTTCCTTGCTGATACAATTGTAGATCTTACTTCCTAAGAAGTAAGCAGAACAAACATTTCAAGTTTTACTTCAAATATAACTAAACATTTCTGTCACTCTAACTCTGCGTGCTACCCAGTTTCCCCATTCCATTTTATCAGAGACTGTTCTGCTCCGCTTGCTGATCTAAGCCATTTGTAAATACCATGAGAAATGAATGCAAAAGACAAAAGAAAAGACTTTTCATCCTCTATTCTCCTGTTACTGAATACATCATTAGGGAATTTATTCTGTATGCAGGGTAAAGATAGTGCCAAATCTCTATCTCCCACCAGCATAATTTTTTCTTGCCTGGAAGTGGACAAGAAAGGTCTGCAGAGTAGGGCGGTGCATCAGCAGATTACCTCCTAGTCCTCTTTTGCCTTCTAGGCAAGGGAAGTTGGCATCTAAAGGTCTCCTTTCAGGAAAGGTCTGCTTCTAAGAGCTCAAAAGGGCAATTGCTTTGCCACGGGGAAAACAAATCTACAACATTTAAGGTCACCTGTGCCTCAGAGTACAGAGACTGATGGCTGCTGCTTCATCCCTTTTTACTGTAAATTGCTCCTGGAAGTTTTGGAGAAGCCATGGATACTTCCCTGTGTTGGAGAGCTTAGTAGACCATCTTCAGCCTCACTGTTTTCTTGCTTCCTTTTTGTCCTTCTGGAATTTTTCTTGGATTCCAAACTTTAAGTTTTTAAGTAAAGAGTAAGTTTTGCCTATGGTTGCATGTAAGCTGTTGTCATCTACATTTTTCCAGTCTAAACTCACATTATGGAGTCTGTGAAGACAAATGGGAACTTTTCAGATACTGTCAACCTTATGTAGATTCTTGAAAAGTAATTTGCTGACAATATGTTCATAAGTTTTTCTTTGGGACATATGTGATTTTTTTTTTTTTATCTTCTTGATGGTTAATTTTGGTGAATCTTCAATTTTGTGGAATATATTAACTTATTCCATTTATATGATTTTATAGAATAATTTTTACTTATGTTTTTCATTTGTCTCTTCTGGAGAAAAATACAGTTTGTCATTATGTAATGTAATAGGAATTATCTTTTTTTTTAATTATGTAGTACTATTTTGTTGAGGATTTTGCTTGTTAGCCTTGGAAATCATTGCAGGAGAAGGAGGACATAGTCAGCAGCAGTATATGGTTTTCTGATGTGTTTTAGTTCTGGAATGATTGGAGGAACTGTGCTACAGAAAATTTTAACTCATGCAAGGTTTTCAGAACCAGCCTTCTGCCCCAAATCAGTGTCAGCTTTGTCTCTCAACTACTGTCTACGTGAAAGCTAGGAGGTAAATCAAGTGAAGTTCAGAGACATCTAGAAAAAAAATTTTGTATTCTTATTAATTCTGTATTTTTAGAGTATTTCTTGGACCCTTTAAGAAAATGCCCAGAATTCCCTGTTGTGTTGGTAGAAGTGTTTGTTTGACTGTGTAGTGAACATAATTGGAGAAGTGATCCAGCTGGAAAAATAATTCCTTTGGCCCTGACTTTCTATCAGCTCCTTTTCCTCACTTCAGTGGACTCAAGGAAAATAATGACTTTCTGGACTAGAATTACTATAAAGAAAATAATAATTTCTTTGATATAATTGCTATCAAAAAGATATTAGAGCTATACCTTCCCTTGTCTACATGTGTTATCAGTGACTACTATAGCTGGTAAGTAAGATCAAGAAGTGATAGGTATATTTCTCTCCTGCAGACTTCCTAGAGAGCAGACCTGCAGTGTGATCCTTTGGTGTGTTCTTGTTGAGGGAGAACTCAAAATGTAGCTTCCCCCCCTTGCTGTGTCTTGCGCTAGGAGGAATCCTGTTTGCTGTCTTTCTTTGCACCTCTCATGTACAAAATTATATGTGTTCAAGTAAATGCTTCTTAGCATTTGTGCTCAATTAAAACAAAAACAAAATGAACAAACAACAACCCAACAAACAAAAACACATAGAAAAAACCCAAACAAAAACAGATTAATAAAAGTAAACAGCTTACATTCTGTTATCACTAATGTAGTTTAATATCTAACATCTGCATGTATGCATGGACATTTCTGAACTTTCACCAAATAAAAAACACATGCTAGGCCAGATGATTTGGAGCTAAAGTTATAGGTGCTCTTACTACAAAGCATTAACTTTCTCTTCCAGGTGACACTACCTCAGCTTCCATTATTTTCTCAAATATTAATGACTAGGAATGCATATGGAGCTCTTAGTGTTCCTTTTCATTTTTACACTTGGTACATTGCTAATTTGTTTGAAGTATAGTTCTAACTTCTCTAATAATTTTAATTCATTATTTCTGTGGAAATGAATAAAAAAACCCCAGAATTCATCCTGTGACATTTGGTTATGATTATATTTAAAACTGATCTCTCTAGAAACTAGTCCTTCTCATATCCTTGTTACTGCTCACCTGTTAAAATCTGGGATTGAAAATACAGGTCTCTGTTTAGCTTTGCAGAAGGTACTTCAGGAATCATTTTGCTGTGATGGAATAATGCCATTTGCTCAGGGTTTTATGATGATGCAAAAGTCAGTAGAGAACCTTCTGTTCGTGTTTTGCACTGTGTTTCTTAGTGGCTTTCCATTTTCTTTTTTCTTTTTTCATTTGAAAATACAATTTTTTTCCTATTTATATGAATGTCCACAGTGAAGAACTGTGGCATATGCAAAGACTTCTGCAGCCTGTCCTGCTCAGCTTGATCCTAGATAACTCCTTTGCTTCATGAACCTACCAGTTGAGGAAGAAGGCAATATGAATATTTTTAGAGGCAGTGTTTGCTGTTTTCCAACATAGTTGTCATAGAGTTGAATTGTGAAATTTTCTTGTAGTTAACATTTTTTCAGAGGTGTGAAAGTGTGTATCTGTCATGTTGCGCTCTGATGGTTTCTATTGGCTGGTTAGTGGGTATCAAACAGGTAACACTTGTCTGTCTTTGTGGAGCCAAGAGACTGAGTGGACCTGGGACAATTGTTCAGGAGTAAAGGAAAGGAGAGTGAAATAAGGGGCTTCACTAGCTCTGGTCCTTGTTTACAACACTTGTGAACATTCAAGTCCCTAAGGGATCTTATACAACCAGTATACAAAGCTGTGGTAAGATGGCTTTGACAATTAGTGTCCTTGTATTTACTCTTCAGTTATCTGCAGATAGCGGAAATGAAGAAAAGCTGTTCATTTTTAAAATACAATGTGTTTTGAAGGAGTACTATAATACAGAGTAATTAATTCAGTTAACTATTACAGGTTTTCCTGCTTTCTATATTTGCAGTGGTTGTATTTTCATTTACCTCCCTTTGGTTATCTGACTACAAAGGTGCTATGATGATTGTTCCTTACTATAATATAAAATGATTACAGGGATTTTTTTGATCTTTGGTCTATGAAGCATTTATTGAAAGATTTAATGCTTGATGTAAACAGTCCCGTGATTTTTACAGTGTCCTGGTGAGTTGGCTTGGTGCCTTTGTAACGTTCTTTCCAGTTCTTAATTGACTGATCAGCAGCAGCTGCAATAAGAACAGGAAGTGATTATTGAAAACCAGTCAGTAAAAGAGTAATGCATGGCTAAATTTCTTGAAAATTTTTGGTTTTCTATCCAGCATTTTTCAGTTAGGAGAGAACAGTCACAAAAGGAGATTGCTTGCCATTCCCAGTTTTGAAGAGCATCATAGAGAGAGATTAAATCTTCCCTTCCGTAAAAGTACAAAATGAGGGGTTAGTTGGAAAGCTGCTTGTTATTTCTAATTTTATAAATCTAATTTGTTCTCAAATTCATATACTCATTCCACATTCCCCGTGTTTCAATGCACGTAATCTTGCATTACAGGACAGCAACTTCCCAAAGTGTTTTGTGAGGCATTCACCAAGTAAGTGTGGCTGGAAGGAGTTTATTTTAATGCCACTTTAGTCTTCACAGAAATGCAATTATTTGCTCTTTCAGCTTGTAGATGCTTTGGCTTTCAACATAGTCACTGAGTGTCTTCTCAGATGACTGCTGTCAGAAAAAAGAGAAATATGTTTGCACTTCTAAATGAGTATTTTAAAGGAACCTGAGTTTTGCTGGATCAGCCATCTTACAGCCTTAAAGTTTTATGAATTTATTTTTTTACTTTAGAGGGAGGAAATGGAATTGCTTGTGGCACGTGGTATGTGCTGTACTTGTTCCTGGGCTATAATAACGTCAGAACATGCTTTTACCTGACAATCTACCACTTTCTTAATTTTTTTAATGGATTCTGAGTTTATCTGCTCTTCTCCCAGTAGCAGGAGAAAATGTGCTTCATTCCTACAGACAATTTACTCTTAATTTTTTCTTCCTTTGGTCTGAGCTCTGGAATAGTTTAAAACTTCTATGTTTCTTGTTCTTATTCAGTGTCCTGGGAAATGTGATTAAAAATGGATAACAACACAAGCAATTTATATACCAAATGGTATGTAGAAACAAAGATGCCTTTATTTAAAACAAACACCATCAATAAAGTCCCCACCTTTTTTCAAGGAAGCAAGATATTCTTCCTTGGGGAACCTGTGTAATCTGCATAGACCCATTGCTGTGTTACACACAAAGATGTTTTATTTGAGGTGTTCTCATTAGCGTGTTGTCTTAAGGTTTGCAGAACATGTAGATTGCTTTTATTATTCCTTTTAAATGTCTGTAGAAGCTCCAATTATTGTTATTTTGTCAAACTTTCTTACATGTATGTCCCCAAACAACTGCTTTTACTTTGAACTAAGACTGAAGCAGATGAACAGTTTTGTCTGGTTAAAAACTTACCTAGCTAAAAGTAAATTAAAAAAAAAAATCCCATAATTTTTAATTGGTTATTTTTCAACCACATTGCCACAAACTGTTTCAGCATCACAAGAGAGAGCAAAGGATGAAGTCAAAGGGAACATGAAGAAGCAATGCAAGATCAGCAAACTTTCTGCTGAGGCTACCATGACTGCCAAAATACAGGCCTCATGCATTGTTTTGTTGCAGCTCTGCTGTTACAGTTAGTTGTGGTCAAGTAAAGAGGTTACTTTTCTGGTGGTAAAAGGACATTATAGCAGAAATCTGGGACCCGTGTTACATGGTCCTGCAGAAAGTTTTGAGTGACGAGGCAAGGGATTCTGGTAGAATTAAAGATTAAAAGATTGTGAGAGATTCTTCTTTGGCCATCTGTCCTTCAGTAAAAGGCTACTTTTAAAGAAAGCACGATAAACCTTTCTCTCCCCTAAAGCTTCCTCTTACACTTTGTAGAGCTCTTTTTACAGGCTAAAAGAGAGTTTTCTAAATTGATTTAGGTTGTAAGTCATAGTTTCACGAGAGTGGAAAAAACATTAAGAAATCTGTATCTGATACTACTTCTAGCCCTATCGCTCTAAATGTCTTGGCATGACACGTGTCCTACATCCCATTCTTAATTTTATGTGCTGTTACCAACATGCTCATTTTGAACTTTCACCACTACCATTTGACAGAACCTTCTAAATCATAATTCTTCATTATTTGAGGCTTAAATAACCTCTGAAAATTTTTTCTGGGTGTCATCTATCAGTGAAACTTTGTATATATGCAGCTGTAAAATTATGCTTCACAGTACGAAAGAAATTTAAATTTTTTGACAACTTCATCTACTGGTTTTTCATATTAGTTTATTTATTGGTATGCCTGGTTTTTAAAGAAGCATCATAACCTTTTCCTGTGCTTGTAAGGTATTAGCCTAAATAGCTATATTGCACATTTCTAATTTAGTCTTAAAATTCTGTTTGTGTTACCAAGGCATTGTATGCAGAGAGTGAATGCTGTCAATAGCATGGACAAATTGAAAGACTTTTCTATGAAGTTCTTCTATAAAACTTCGTTTATCTCTTTATAGTTCAAATCTGTGTGTAATCTACCTTTCTTCAGAAATGATCTCAAATGTTCATACACGTGCTTATATTTTCTGTCAGGATACATACTTCCAGTCTCTGAGTTAACAGTTCCTGGGCATAGTACCACCATAAACAGCTCAGCTGATTTTGGCTTTCTGCCTGGACATGTTCATTCATGAATAATTGTTACAACAAAATACAACTTTGAATTACATTCAATTCTTAGAAGAACTTTATTTATTTATTTATTTTAACAATTATTTGGGCATGTTGATTTTGATAGTACTAGAGACATAATGAATAATGGATTGTTTGGTTGCTGTCACAGCTCTTCTATCGAGAACCAGACATGGCACAAAAGCAAAGCATTTAACTGTCAGACCACTTTTCTCAGTGTTGTATTTCACAGCAGCTTCACAATATAATGCAAAGTGATTCCTAATAGTAATACATAGTAGAGGTTAACATCTATTAACCCTACTTTTTCAGTTACTGGAATTGATTCATGGAGTCCTGCAGTGTCTGTGAAGGTGAAAATTCATTTTCTTACCTGAAAGTAGTACAGATTGGTCACAGATAGTGACTGCGGGGCCACCTCTACTACTGGTGCAGCCCTACCTGTCGTCTTAATCAATTCCCAGCTCCACCAAGAAGAGCAGGCAGGTATTTAATGCCTGCCAGAACACTGGTGCATATAGAGTTGCTTAGTCCCTATAGTTACCATTTTGCCACTGATGGAAGGATTTTTACTTCGCACAAAAGTGATTGCACAGACTGCTAAAAAACTAAGTAGGTAGATCACTAGGTAAGACCAATTCCAGTCTGAACTGTTCACCTTGGCTTTCATGCTAGTACTCTTTTATTTGAAACAGGGCTTCATAAATAGGAGTTGCAAAATAAATAAGAAGGCGAAGGGGAAAAATGATGAAAAATTTCTTTGTCACATTCTAGAGCTTTTTGCCTCACCACATTTGAGAATCAATTTTGTAACCCTCACAGATTTCACATAATGCACTTTGGATATTTATTCAAACCATTTCTAAAGACAGAAGCCACTTCTAATGTCTGAGCTCTGGAGTGGCTGTGGATTGGTATGTGTTCACCAAATATATATAGTCTGGTGCACCCATTTTACATTTTAAGCAATAGTAGTAGTAACTTTCTGTGTGATCCTGGTGAGACTTCCATTAAGGGAGACCTGCTGATATGAAATTCATTTCATGGGCCTACATGAGATATTTGTTTCCAAGATGACTGTTCCCAAAATGACAAACCAAGAGTAATACTTGTTATGGTCATGACTATCATGAAAAGGAGCACAGTTTCCATATTTTTTTTAATTTTCCTGTATATATTAGGGATTACAGTTGTCATTGTCTTTAACAACCTAATGGAAGTTATATTTGCAACCCATGTAGCAGAAGAAAATTTCAGTAAAAATTGGTCTAGTACAGTATCCTAAAAATGGCAGAAGCTGTTATGGGCCCATCAGTGCCAGAAATATGGTGTCTTTTCAAAACTGTGATAATGTAATTATCTTCTGTAATTCAGAGGTTCAATTTCCATATCAGTTTATAAAACTAATGGGGCTAGTAGCACCTAATACTGTTTTCCCAACAGTAATTATTAAATAGGTTTGCTGGGTCTACATATACTGGTAATGAAGTTTTTCTAGCTGATAACATTTATATTCAAACAACAGTCATGACAAATGGTTGTCTATTTACGTGACTTTAATTTTCACAAACTATTAGTAATATGTCAGAAGTATTTTCATAAATTGCACGTTAGTAGTTCATACATCCTTTACAAGACTTCTCAGTGTCCTGATAAGCCAAACAAAATACAGTAGCAGAAATACACTAATACTTTGAATGTCAGTAACAGCTTAAATGTAAAAAATAAAATAATTATTTCTGATTTTAACTTATAGATACATAACAAGATTTTTTTATGTATTAAAAAAACATAGGCAGTGTGTTTATCATTGTAGGTTAAACATTGACAGAGTTTGAATAATTGTTCAAAAGATTGTAGATACCCAGGCATATATATACAGATAATGTATATATAACTTAACTGCTTCTGTGTTTGTGTATTTATCCTCATGCTATTAATCAAGCATTTTCAGAACCTTTTCAGTGTAAAAGCAATGAGCCAATGAAAGATGAGCTCAAGACCTTAAACAGCTTTTCTCAGATGGCCTCCTTTTTTCTGCATGAGGTTATTTTAACTTTTCCATTTGTACGTTATTATCAGAACTTTTGTTTCTTTGTGTGGAAAGTGCTGCTTACATCATCTAGCTAAGAAAAGACAATCATCTGACAGGAAGAAATTGGGAGAGAATTTAGGCTGAATGTCAGGAAAACTTGCTCGTGATGAGCTACATTGTGAAATACTTTGCCAAGGAAAATAAAAGTGTCTTAAGGCACAACCTGAGATAGAGCCAAGTGTTGGAAAATGTAATGTAGAAACAGAGTAAGTATTTTGTATTACTCAGTGACCACGCATCCTTCTTCGCCTGGACCATGGCTAATCAGATTGTTGTTCAGTATTCTTCAGTAACTTATTTCAAAGATAACTGCTGTGATAATGGACTAAGAATACAGTGTATTCCTGAAGAAGACTTCTTCTCTCACTTTTTTGAGGTAGGGATTATGGGGAAAAGGGGAAACAGTTGGAAGTTGGGCAGCCTCTAACGAATATCTGCTTTTCCAGTTGAATTTAAGAATATCTTCATTAGCCATGGCATTTTCCCAAGACCATTTTGCATGGGGCTCTAAATAGACTGATTTTAGCATTTAGGAGCCTAAATTTCTGTGGAGAATTCTGCAGCAGGTACTTTTTATTTATCTATTTATTTTATTTCTTAAAAAAACCCAAACCAAACCAAAAAAAAACCACCCCCCCCCCCAAAAAAAAAAAAAAAAAAGAAAAAAAAAACCCACAATATAAAATATAACCAATTCTGACAAATTGGAAAAATTAAATTCCCATCTCCAATAAACATTTTTGCCCAAAATT
>JANIJG010010603.1:0-22045 GCA_024611175.1 Megaceryle torquata | reverse complement strand
CGAAATTACGCAACTCTAGACACACCCCCCCCAAAAAAAAAAAAAAGAAAAAAAAGACCCACTATATAAAATATAACCATTTCTGACAATTTGGAAAATTTAAATTCCTATCTCTAGTAAATATTTCTGCCAACATTTGGGTTTCTTATTTGGATTATCCATTTGCTTAATTTTATCCCTCACTGTTAAACTTTCATTTAGGGTTTTTTTGTTTGTTCTCATTTTGGACTCGGAAGTTGCTGATGACATTTGGTCACTTCAGCTCTTAATATTTGACTTTTTTTAGACAGATTTGTCCCTACAGAACAGCTTGTCTGTCTGCCTTAATGTCTCCAGCTTCTGTCCAGGAAGAAGGCACCCACAGTCTGGCTTTCAGGGGTTTTCTTTTGAGGAAAGCATATTTAAAGTCAGTTTCAGGAATTCTGACAAGTGAAGCTTTTTAAAATAAATGATGTGGTGAGTGACAGCTCAACATCCCTTAAGGGATAATGCGTGCTAATTAAAAAACATTGTTTTTACTTTTCATAGTAAGTCGAAAAGTTATTACTTTGATTAGTTAAGTATTTATTCTATTACTGGTTTCTAACTCTCCCTCTACATTGTAAAGGACCTCACAAGGAGGCCTCTTCAGGGTGCATTTATTCCAGAGAAGTTTTGTTGACATCTGCACAGTGAGGAAAACAGGCCTGGCCACAAAACTTACAGATCAAGATTTGGAAAAGCAATGAGAAAAAGTAATAAACATATGAAACTGATTTGGGTTCACTCTTAAGTAGGTCTTAACAGCCAGAGTGAAAGTGTCTGGGAGGGTTTAAAATAGGGACTTTGTAAAGTAAATCTTGTTGCTTATTTGCTAAGATACATGACTTAATCAGATAGTTTCTTTAATTGTTAATGCATTAAATTTTTTAAAAAGTAAAAATATAAAAGCCACACAAACTCTCCACTAAGGCAGGTACCTTCACTTCTTAGATTGAAGATTCTCCCTCAGTACAAGAAGGTTTGGTTTTATTGTGTTTTGTTTTCCTTATGAAGAAAAAGTATACTTTTCTTGTGATAAATGTTTAAGTGAAAGACACTTGTAACATGGTAAAAAACTCACCAAAGTTAAATTTACCATTAAAAACATTGTGAAGTATAGATATACTCGAATTCTAGGCCTACTTTTTCTTAATTAGTTCTCTGCTCCAATTATGCTGTTTCCTGTGTTTATATAGCCATTTCCCCCTTGATAATGTGTAATGTAAACATTCAAGCTGGGGATCTTTTTTTGTTTGTTTGGAAAGCCATAAAGGGTGGAAAAACCAGAAGTTTTCTTCTGCTGACTATCTGAAATGACATTCTCCAGCTCTTTTTTGCTTTCATTATGATTTGAACTCTCAGCCTAGTTGAGAGATGTGCACTGTTTGTGTTAATGGTAGTGATAGAAAGATAAATACCCAAACTTGTAAGTATACAACTAAACTGTGTTTGCTTCACTGTGGTAGTGCTTGTGATTACTTTATCTTTTACAATTTTCACTGTTGCAATCCATGGAGTAAGACATAAAAAGAAATGTCATCTCTTACCAGACTATTAGCTATCTACCATGACCATAGCTATTGCTGATTTATGTCTGCCTTTTAACATTTTCAGGTGTTTGCTAAAGAAAAAAGAGAGGAAAAATGCAAACTTGGTTTGTTTTGGTTTTGTGTTTGTTGTTTTTTTTTCTTTAACACTAGATTCTTTTTCCTCAGGTGAAACAAATAGTGTCTGTATAGTGTGGAGGGAATACACACAACAAAAGATTTCTTGAGTTAAAAGTGTCCAAAGTGCTGTCTTAAAGTCATTTTCTTCTCTCATTCACCTCTGGATATAGCGTGGTTACTTTTGAGCAACAGAATTTGTTGACAGAAACTGATGATTTTGGTGAAAACCAATAGGAGGAAAAGGATGTAGCTCTTTTAGTTATGAAACCTACCAGCTTAAGTCATTTTTGGAATTCATAGATCAGAAAAAGTTAAAAGTATTCTTGAACACTTTACAAAATTATCCAATCAATGCAGAAATTAATTCTGCTAACACATAAAAGCAGAAAGACTGATAGACTGAGAGGGAGAGGGGGCAGAAGGGAAATATACAGAGTTTCCAGCTCATGTTGTAGGTAACAAAAGCGACAAAAATCCCACGGAGCTCTTGCCCACTGAAGGGGAAAAAAATGGTATATAGGACACAGAGAAATAAGTTCTTTTAAGTGTGTCCTCATGAAATGAAGGAATAGGTGGTATTCATGGTCTTTGTTATGTGAATGTATTTTTAAGGGGGCAAAAAAAATCACTAGCATATCCTGATAAGAGTTTAATGGAAAGCACTGGAGGCACAAAAATGGAACCCCAGATGTGTCCAGCAAATATATCCCAGTGTATTAACCTGTAGAAGACTTTTATAATCAGTTATAAGGCATAAGTCAGTTGTTTTTTTTCCCCTTCCCTTTTCAACTTACTGTCCATTAGCTGCTGTTATTAAAACTCCTATATGCTTATGGTGTGAATATTATTCTCATAAATGAAAAAAAATAGGGGTGTGTGTGGAAGGAACCTTAAAGTACGGTGCTTTCTGCATTTGAATTTTGCTTTACAATGATCAATGCATGTAGTGTTTAGGTATACAAGACTATGGGGCCAGATGGGTTACAGCAGAGTATTGAGGGAATTGGCCAATGTGCTTACCAGTCCTCTCTCTATCATTTACCAGCAGTCCTAAATAACTGGGGAGGTCCCAGTGGACTGGAGGGTAGCAAATGTGACACCCATTTACAAGAAGGGCTGAAAGGAAGATCTGGGGAACTACAGACCTGTGAGTCTGACCTCGGTGCCAGGGAATGTCATGTAGCAGATCATCTTCAGTGCTGTTACACACCACATACATGACCAACAAGTGATCAGGCCCAGTCACCCTGGGTTTATGAAAGGTAGGTCCTACTTGACAAACCTGATCGCATTCTACAACAAGATGACCTGACAGGTAGATGAGGGAAAGGCTGTAGAAGTTGTCTACCTGGTCTTCCATGAAGCCTTTGACACAGTTTCCCACAGCATCCTCCTGGAGAAACTGTCTGCTCATGGCTTGGACAGGCATACACTCTGCTGGGTAAAACACTGTCTGGACGGCCGGGCCCAAAAATTGGTGGTAAATGGAGCTTAATCCACCTGGAGGGTGGTCACAAGTGGCGTTTCTCAGGGCTCAGTCTTGGGACCACATCTTTATCAATGATCTTGATGAGGAGATAGAATGCACCCTTAGTAGGTTTGCTGATGACACCAAGTTGGGTGGGAGTGCTGATTTGCTTGAGGGTAGGAAGGCTTTGCAGAGGGAACTGGACAGGCTGAATTGATATGCTGAGGTCAGTCATACGGACTTCAGCAAGGAAGATTCCTAACATTAATTCATTATAACTGAGCTGAAGGAGTGATCATGAATCCCTCTGGAAACTCCCTAGACACAAGTGCTATTTTCAAAATGAGTTCATGCACCTTCAGTATTGTTTTTGAATGTTAGGAACCTTGAGTTCTGCTTTTTGCCTTTGTCAGGCAAGAGTAGATATCTTAGTTACAAGAAGTGTAGTCCATGCTGTATGATTCCTTTGGCTGTTGAAGATCACTGACTCGGAGATAGGTTTTTAGCTTGTCCTGGTTGTTTAAACTCAATTCTGAGAACTCCCATTAATGAAAATTTCCTAAAATGGATCTAGGTGCCCTATTTTGTGTCTACAGCTGTCACCTCAGATCATGAAATAAAGATGACTTAAGAAAGTGTTACGGGAATTTAGAATTCTGTTGATCCATAAGCTTCTTGAGGTAGATCTGACAAGCTTCATTTTCTTGTTCATTCAGTGGCACTGTCAATAGTAAAACAAGTATTTTACACTGTCACAAAGGTAGGTGTCCTCTGAATACTATCAGAGACATTTCTGAGCAACCCTAAATAACTCTTAGATACTTTCCTGCCCATAACGACTACACTCAAAAATCACAAACGCCTTAAATTTAGCAAAAGAAGCTGACAGGGAGCAGGTAAAAAAAAAAAAAATTTAAAAATGGTTTGAGCATTAGTACTCATTGCATAATTCTATCAGCCTTTGCATAGCATCTCCCACAGCTTATTACAGAACCTAGCTAGGAGTTGAGAAGTTCTGAATAACTGCTGTGAGCTCCAGAAGTTGGCAGAGAAACCTGATATCCTAAGCTCTTGTATCAGTGCATGGATGCTACAAGTTTATTCCTTTGTTGCTGTTTAAGAACCCGGAAGTGACAGCTGACACAGTAGGGCTGGCAGGCTGGGACTGCTTGCACCGACACTTACTAATTCAGCTAAGTACATTTCCTTGCATGTGCTTCAGCAATGCAAAGTTCGAGCAGCACTTCCACCTTCCAAACTATTCATATTGCTAATGAGGGCCCTCTATTCAAATCTGTTTCTTGGCACTGTGAGAGGAATGAAGTCAATTTTGTTAAAAGTTACTGTGGGAGGGCAGTAACAGCATTGTTAAAACCCATGTCTGGACAATTCCCATGATACCATTCTTTGCATCCTAATTTCCCCATGAAGCCTAATTAACAACATGCCAGTGCTTACATCTTTATTCAGTACTTGTAATACTTGGGATGGTGTTCGAGATTTGGAATAGAGACTTGACACATGCGAAGAGCTGTGACATTTTTTTTTTATTTTTTTTTTTTTTTAATAATTTTATTCAGGCTACCAAGGGGGAAGGAGAAAAATAAGATGTAGGGAAGAAGTTAGATTTAAAATTTCATATTACATTCATTTTTAATTTTTTCCCCTACCACTTCAACTACTTTATAAAGCATAACCTGTCTGAATTTGTTTGGGCCCCTTTTGTACACAGATGTTTCTTCTGGGGAGTATTTAATGTTTCAACAAACACAGGACTCCTTTGCCTTTTTTTATTCTGTGAGTGGGAGAGGAGAGAACTCACGTGCTCCCTCTGCAAATGCTTTGAAGTCTAAGATCTGATTTCCTTCAGTTTAACACATGTAACTAATGTGTGTTTATTAATGGTCATAAATCTAGCTATGCACTGTAATAATTCAGTCTTGATACCAACTTCTGGCATTCAGTTTCTCAGGACCATTATGTATTACTAGCAGAATCTCATTTTTATTTTTTACAATTCTTATTAACTGCTGGTTTTAATTTCTCTGATTCATTTCCTTGTTTATCTTGCAAAATTTAATGTGTTTCCTTTCTTGAAGGCTATTTTCATTTGTATTTAGATTATTTGTAGATTATAAAAGCTAGAAGTATATATTTTGTTATGTAGACTATTTTTTTAAAATATGTTTGAAGTCTAAATTTTTGATATAATTTCATAAAAGATTTTAGAAGTCTGTACTAAAAACTTAAAGACATTTTTGAAGGTCAGTATCACATGGTTTTCCTATTGTAATCTTAGTTTATAAAATACTATTGAATATGATGATATCAGGAAAAGATACAGTTTGACCTTATTTGGGCCACATATTTGAGGTATTTAACCTGTGTCTTCATTCAACTATCTAAAAGGAAAATTAAATCTAGCAGTCTTTTGAGATTTGTAGTAGAATAAAGACTTACAAGAAATTAAGGGAATATCTGACTTCATACATATATACATTTACATGGCCATTTATATAGAACATGACTGGTTTCAGTAATCATTTTCTTAAGGTTTTGTGCAGCTTGAAAATGTAAAACAGAATTAACATAAAGGTATCTGTGGCAATTTCAGTTCAGCAGTTCACAATCCTTGAAAGGCATGCAATATTTCTCTGAGAACAAATCTTTCTGTACATTGGCATTGTACAGGCATTGTATTATACAGTGTAAATAATTTTTAAGGCTGTCCATAAAGTCTATTAGACATCTCATTGCTGCTACATGTTAACAGAAGCAGGTTTTTCACTTGGCCTGTGGCAGGTTTGTAGTCTCTGACTTTGCTGCCAGTTGGGGTGATGGATAGTATGTATCCACTGCACTTTCTCCACTCAGCAGGACAGTTTGAGCATCAGCTATTAAAATGTCTTTAACAGTAAATTTGGTTTGTCAAACCAGACCATTTAGCAGAAGTTGATTGTAATAAATGTAGTTTCTGTTGCATATACAAACGGTGGGAATTGAGTAGCTGCTTCTTGTTGCTGTTTGAAGTTGTGCTTGAAGTATTAGTGATCTGACAGAGCCCAACAATCTTGTGTTTATGACCAAAGCAGATTAGCATACAAACATTAAAACTTAACTACTGTAAAATAACAACAATTCTGGGAGCTTAAATATAATTATATTTTCTCTTTAAATATTTATAAGGCAACAAAGACGTTTCAAGCTTACTGCAGATTCTCAAATGTGGAATTTAAAACAGATGGAATGAATATTTAAGTTTTCCCTCCAGAGACATCACAGGCAATGAATGCATTGAGTGAACAAGATAGTTAAAGGGAAATAGCATTAAATAAACATGTAGATAATATACTTTATCTAGATATGCCAAACACCATTTTTCCATCTTTAAAAACTTCTAATATATGGAAATTTTGTGACTAACTTTACACTCTTTTGCCTGCAATGGTAAATTCAGATGGAAATAATCTGCTTCGTTATGTAAAACAATAATAGTTGAGATGCATGTAAAACTTGCTGCCATAACTTCATGGTACAAATATTCTCATTTTAGTCCCTTCCCTTCCCTTCGTGTGCTGTCATTCCCTGAGCAATGTCGGAAGATCAGAGTCCCATCTTGCAGTCATTATGTATTGTCTGTCATGGTTGCAGATCACAGAATCACAAAATGGTAGGGGTTGGAAGGGACCTGTGGAGATCAACTAGGCCAATCCCCTTACTAAAGCAGGTTCACCTAGAGTAGGCTGGACAGGAACGCATCCAGCCAGGTTTTGAATATGTCCAGAGAAGGAGACTCCACAGCCTCTCTGGGCAGTATATGAAGAGATGAACAACTCCTTAAGAAAAATAATCATAAGATCCTTAGAGTAATTTGTAAGACCTTTTACTTCCTGTATATATAGTTATGTTAAATAGTCATTCTGTTGAGAATTTGTCTTGTATTTTTTTTAGATTTTGCCTTTAGATAACATAATGATGTTTACATGTTTCTGGAGCAGCATTAAGTGAGTAAGATAGTGCAAGCTTCTGATTTCTGAAGATCTGGAGGTTTTTTTCCATTAGTTTCCATATTCAGCTTCAGTGAGCTCCCTGGATGAGCCCTGTTTCTGTTAAGCACCAGTTAGCTGCCGTGTTCCAGAGTCAACTGGTGAATCTCTTTTCTTAATACCTATTAATGACAGAAATTGTGAGCATAGAGGCAACATGCTGCTATTGGACTCCGTGACATAGGGCAGAATGTTTATTTGTGAGACTGAATGAAGTCCCACCTTAAAGAGAAGTGATATACAACGGCAAATTTGGATTTTAACAGGCAAAACAGCCTAGATTAGACAATCAGTTTTAAATGTATCTGTTTCAGCCCTCTACATGTATATTGTATATCATGTTGGGAGTATGACTGCATTTGTAGTTCAGCTGTTCAGTTACATATTAGAAGTGCCATATACCTTTGTGAGTATAATTTGGACTGTAAAGTTAGCTTGACGGTAACCTTTAGTGAATCCTGTAATGTCTATAATGTTTATGCTGTCTCTGCTGAATCTAGCTGCTTTCTGCTGAATGGGAAGTGACTTTTCTGCCCAGTCCCAGATTTCTTTGGGTTATCCCATAAAACTTTAAATGGGTTTCAGTATCCTTCAGTGGGAGCAGACATCAGGCTCAGTGGCCCAGGCATTCATCTGCTTTCTTTTGGAAACATCTAAATAATGTTGTATTTAGCCTTTATACATCTACTCAGAATTGTCTTTGTGGAAGCAGAATAGGAAACGAGTTTGATTGCAGAAGATCTGACATTCTCATGAAGCAATGCATCTTTTCTGAAAGGTGTCTGAGCAGATCGCAGGAGTTGTGTGCTTGTTTCTCACTGCTCATTAAGAAGGGAAGTTTATGTGGCTCTATCAAGTGCATAGACAGCGGATAGCTAATGTTGAGTGACTGAGTAAATTGCCTAGTATGTTCTTGAGACTCTTTATACTGGTATCGTTACTGAGATCATAATGTCCTCTGTCAGATCTTGCTGTTGGCAGTGTGTGGACTGATTCATAGGGGGACAATTAAAGTTCCCAGATTTTGTGGAGGAACTGTTTATTTAATTCAAAAATACTTCTTTTCCTTTCTCTACTTTCTTAGAGTCCTTGGAGTCCTTAGAGTTCCTATTTCTCGTTGTTACTTGATTCCAAAGAAAGTTAACCAGTGTTAGTACAGAGTGGTCTCAAAATGGTATCAGAGTCATTCACAAGGCTTGTATTCTGGGAGGAAAAAAGCTCCACAGTCATTGCACACATGGAGGATATTTGTGTCTGCCTCTTTTTCTTCTAAGAGAGTAAAGTTAGGGGTTTTGTGAAAGGTTTAATGGACCTTGGGATTTTTGAGTGCTGAAATACCATAAATGTTGGTAGATTCCCATAGAGATGGAGATACCACATAAAAGCTAAGATGCTTGAGAGTGGCTGAGCTGCATTTGATATGTACTCACTATGGTGTACCTTCATCTGAGATAGAAGTAATTTTCACCTCATTTAGGAGCATGTGGAAACAGATCAGAAAGCATGTGCCTCAACTTTGAGACTGTTGGATGTAAAATGAATGAAATGTGGTTTATATAAACACTTCATTAATGATTCATTTACTGATGTAATGAAAATATTTTATTCTTAATTCTTTTTAATTACACGCTGTGCTTAATGGGATGGTGGATACTTCAAAAATAGAAAAAAAAATCACAAAACTGTACTCTCTACAAGGTTTGCTTGTTTTTATATTGTGCTTAGCAATCTTCTTAGCATGAGTGGGACTCTGTTCTTTGATTATTTATTTTTTTAATTTTTTTTTTCCTTTTTTTTTTTTTTTTTTTTTCTTTTTCCCCTTCAAGTGAAGTCCTGGGAGCCTGGGAGTAATTCTTGAATTGACTTCTTTCATCACGGTCCTTGGCTTTATTTTTTTCCATTAGCACAAAAAATGATACAAATACAGTCCTGGTACTCATCATGCTTTCAAGAGTGAAATGTTTCTTTTTGTTCTCAGTTTGGGAATGCCATTTCTTTCTGTTAGTATTAGAAACAGGTACAGTTGGTGTGAATATGCTCTATCTGACCTGCTGTGTAGCTTACCTGTGCTGGAGACTCGTAGAGGAAAAAGCAGAGTTAAAATTAACATTGGTAGGCTATTAATTTTGCAAAGGGTCTTATCCTGTCTGGAAGACACAAAAAGACTTAGCAAAACTATGAAAATGTGCAGGGATTTCTTATATCAAAGAGTAGTATCATTACCTTGATGTGTGTGAAAGATGCACTGTCTTGCAATATGCACAATAATATCAATTTCTGCAATAGCTTGCTTGAACTGAAGAATTTAACAGAACTGAACCTCTGATTTAAAAAATACCTTTTAAATCTGTATTTTCCCTTCTCCTTCAGTCTCTGGTTCAACAGCACACGCCCCTTGGAATTTTCTTTTTTGTCTCTTTCCTTTTAAATTCTTGCAGTGTCACCATGGTTAAGCATCGAGTCACAGGAAGGGCAGCAGGTCAGATTGAATGCTTGGCTAATTGTTGTGGGATTTGAATATATCAGGGAATAAAAATTGTAGTTGGAGGTCTCCTGCTTGCATGGAATTCACAGTTTCCTGAAGGAGGAAAGCTGCATGGGCGGCAGGGAAGAATGAAGGCTGGCTGAGCACAGTAGTAGTGAGCCAGTACCTCCAGCCAAGGAGGCCTATATGGGTGGACTTAAGGCAAAACTGACTATGGAAGTGGAGACCTCTGATGATGTTAAAATCACTCTCCTGCATTCATCACCTAAAGTTTTTCTGTGCCTGACACGTTTGAGCTTTGCAGGAGAAACTGGTTTTGGACAGGATATTGTCAGGAATTGTCAAAATTCCATCAAAAGTATCCTAAACTGCCTCAGATTTTAAGGTCTCACCAGAGGTATACTTTTTGAGATAAAATTTAGTTCCCTATAAATGATGTTGTGTGCTTTCTAGTAGCACTTGCCTCTGTCTCAGCATGACTCAAAAAACTGGGTATGCCATCAGTTTCTTTGCAGATGAACCTTAAAGGATGTCACTTTCTAGATGAAGCAGAAGTTCAGGATCTCCTGGTGCATACAAAAGTGGATACAGCATCTGCACTTGTCTCTAGCTTAGTCAATTTTTCATAGCCTGGAAATAGAAAGAAGCATAGATGGGAGCAGAATGGGAGTTTATATCCAAATATTAAAGTGCTGCAGCATCAGCAGAGAACACAGAGTTACAAAGACCATTCTTTCAGCAGGATATTTGTCTCTGAAATATGGATGCTTCCAGTGAAACCCCTATCTTACTTAATCTCTCTGAAAATCAGTATTTCTGGAATAATAAGTATTTCTGAAAGTAAAAAACAAACAAACGCCATCAACAAAAAAAAGCCTGAGCAGAATCTGATGGCAAACACTTGGAAATATAAAGCTTTCCTACCTAGTTTATCCACGCATCCATATTTAGATGTTCTGAGGGGAAAAACGTATCAGGAAGCCTTTATTTACCAGGACCCCTACCAAGTAATTACAAAGTCAAGACACACAAAAAACTGATGCACAAAAAATGATTGAAATGTTAAGTTTAAAATATTATGTGCACATACTGTATTTTTTTTTTCCTGTGTGTATGTACATATGCACATGTCAATGTGTACTTTTTAGAATAAGAATGTTTAGGTTTAAAAAATTGATGGTAGAATCTGAGGAAGGAATGTTGACAAAGACTGACTTTATCCAATGGTGGCTGATTATTCTTCTGTTTGCTCTGTAATCAGTAGAAAAGAAAAACTCCTTGAGGAGACCTAACATCTGAAGTTAGGTTCCTCCTGTGTATTGTTCTTCAAAGGAGTGTTTCTTCCTCTAATGTTTCATGAAGACTCCGTAAGGAAAGTGGCCTTTCTGTGCTAAAGGCAACCTTTGTGTATATTCTCCTGTGTCATTTTTTGACTTTTTCAAGAAATAGTAATTTTAGGTATGATGCTATGGTAATCTATTTTTGAACATAAGCTATGCAATATAGAAAATTAGAAAACAATGTTCAGTTGAAAAAAAAAAAAAACAAACAACTCAAACTCAACCAAAAAGCTTTCAAATACATAATTTATTCCTCCATACATACCTACTCCCAGCCTTAATTGGCATGTGATTTATAATACCCTTGTGGCAATGTATTAATACAACTTGATACAGCACTGTGTTTTTGCTGAGGAGCTGAATATTGCACTATACATTGTACATGGGAGTGTTGTGAAGGTTTAGGGTCAGGGCAGCCTGCTAGACTCTAGTACAGTCAGTTCTTGAGATCCTCCTGTTACTCCAGTAATGGTAAGATATTCAGTGCCTTTACAATTCGATGGCAACATGGTGCACTGTACACCAGTTTCTACCAGGGCTCTATACTTCTGTGGTTCTAACATGCCAGGCCATTGAATCCACACAGTCCAATAAACTCTGTTGTCCCGCTCCTCCACCTGCTTGGAGGCAAGGCCTCTCTATTTCTGAGGGTAGTACCCACAACTGGGTATGTGTAGTTCACCAGGTTGTACATATTTCACAGCGTGTACACGGCATATGTAGATCACAGGATTTACATAGTTTACAGGATTTGTATGGACTGCAGGCATTACATTTTCATTCCCCCTACTCATGTGTGCGTCCAAGGCCCAGGTACTCGGACCAGAGGACTGCTCACAGCAGCTTGGAGCAGCCTCCCTTCTGGAGGAATTCTCCTCTTCTTTGTTCTACCTCATAAGTAGAGCACTTGTGCCTGTAGGGCAGAGGTAGGTTTTACATCCCATCTGCTCATTTTATCTCCAAACTCACTCAAGAGAGACCACAGGGTACACTGTGACATGTACCCTTCCTGTTTAGCTGGTCTCGTAGAACAGCATCTTCTCCTAATGGCTTCAACACAGGTCCATTCAGGGGAAGAATTCTCCTTCCTGTCTAGTTTTTCAATCAGTTTTTCAATTGATCTCTCCAGGGCTCATACACAGGCCTGTAGGGGACTGGAGACACTGTCTTCATACTGTCATACTCTCCTAGCCACTTCAGTCAAAGTTGGTGCCTCATCATCTGTTCCCCAGATCATTGTTGACAATGTGTGGGAATATGCTGGTGGGGCACTCTGCACAAACTTCTGCAACATCATCACTGACTGGTTTTGCATGGGGGTCTACTACTGCCCTATCACCATAAATCACTTTTTTGCACAGCTGATTCTCTCAGGTACTTAATACCCTTTTTCCTGGTGGTCCATTTGCTTGGGCAGCATTTGATGTCCTCCTTAAAGGGTTACCTGGATTTTACAGCTGACAAGGGCCTCCTCCAGAGACTGAGAGTGTTGCTTTTTCTGGCAAGCTCTTGGTCAATATCTCCATTTCTGTCTAGGGATCCCAACTGCCTGGCTTCTTTACCATCCAAGTCAATGGACTTGGCCCCATTATCCCAGCATCAGAGCAGCCAGGTGGTCAGTGGCTCACCTTCATGATGGCTATAGTCCTTTTTCAGATTTTCCAACTCCTTCATAGATAAAGGTCTGGTGCTAGCCTCTGCATCTGATGATTCCACATCTGGTGGGTTTGCTTTAGAAGGACCTGCTTTTTGATCATCCAACCCTGGGTGAAGTGTTGAAGGACATTCTCTGTCATCATGTGACCACACTGGGTGATCTGTTTTTGTTAGGTGTTTCTTTCCAGTTGCAGGGAAGTCAGGCTTCACATCTGATTCTGACTCATACTCTTGATTCTTCCTGAGAAAGACCCTCTTCCTGATCTGTTTTCTTTTCCTCACAGCAGCAGCTTGTACCTGTGTGGACTGAGTGGTAGTGGCCACTGTGACTGTCAGTGTAGCTTCAGCGTACGTTGCTGGAATTGAAACAGCTGCGGTGTTCATTATTGGAGTTGGAATAGCTTTAGTGCTTGCTGTAAGAGTTGGAGCAGCTACAGCACTTGTTTTGGGAGCTGGAGCAGGGGGGCTCGTGCATCTGAGTAGCTGAGGTGCTTGTTGTAAGGTCTTGTGTAGGGTGAACATTCACAGCACATGTCCTGCATGTCATAAAACCTCATGGAGTCTGGATAGCTGCAGAACATGTCATGGAGCCTCTCAGGGCCTGAGTAACTGCCGTGCCTGTTGCTTCAGTGGCACCCACTCTATGCGCTGAGCTGGTTGCCTGACATACACCTATCTAATCTGACACCACACAATGAATAGAATCAAAAATAAATTCTTTGATAATGATAAAACCATAATATTTTAATTGTAATAACCATATCAGCAATCCTCACAATTTAATGGAATCCTAAAATTCTAGTGGAGTCAGATCAGCATATTGGGGAGAAGTGTAATTTGCCAAGGTAAAACCGAAAGTAAACTTAGTGACGTGGGAAGTACAGAGACGCAGTCGCTGCCCAATTCAGCACAGCATAAAACAGTGATAAACACCACAGCAAAGCTGGGGCTTTCACCCAGCACCTGCAACTGGTAACTTGCAGATAATCAGTGAGAACATGTAAACAATAACATAATGCATATGACATGTAAGGCATTTACCTCTGAAAGAAACCTTGAAAAGACAAGATATAATACCGCTCTCAGAAATGGCATCATAGAAGCAGTCTGGTTTTGCATTCAATTCTTAAAGATTATCAGGGAAAAAAAAAAAATAAAAAGGTGATACTATCTCAAGTGAGTGAACCGGAATTTGAACTATTTGGCTAACCTACAAGAGCTCAAATCTGCCCCACGCTGGGTGCCAATAAATCTGTCAAAGTTTAGGGTCAGGGCAGCCAACTAGACCTAAAACAGACACTCTCTGTTAACCCATCTTTCTTCCCAAAGGGGAAGAGAAAGGGAATAAGGCAGAGAGACTTACTGATTAGAAAAAATAGAACAACTTTGATAAAAATAATAATAATAAAAATAGAATATATATAAAAATATACAAAACCATTATTGAACCCAACTCCCTCTGATGGCAGTTACATCACTGTCACCACTGATACTGTGGAACAGGTACTGGAGAAGTCCCTAACTGGACTTGGTGGCAGATGGGAACTGGATTCAAGAACACACGGATCAGTATTGAAGGCAAAATGGACAGAGTCCTCCTTGGACACTGGCCATTGAAGAAGAGAGCTTAGCCCTCTGATTACTCAGCTTTATACCAAATGTGATGTATAGGGTTGGAATCCCTTGCTGGTCATTTTAGGGTTACCTGCCCTGTCCACTCCTCCCTGCAGGTGTGGCCTTTTACATTCTACACCCCCAACGTGGGACATGAGATTGAGCAGCGGCCTTGGTCTGCACACTGATCCTTGATACTGACTCTAAACATGGGGTGTTATCACTGCTAGAAGCAGACACTGCCTGGGAAAACAGGCTGCTAACTGCAGACAGTGCAGTTAGAAGAGCTGAGCTGAAAAGTAAAATCACTGAACAGAATTAGTTCTTTTCTCACTCAAACCAGGAAAGTGTCCAACCTATTTTATTACTAGTCTGCAGTTAAAACATTGTAATCTTCTGAATCTGCTTTAACATAATCTGAAATTCAACTCTGCTTGAAATAACTGGCATTAGTAGTGATATTTTTAGGAAATTAACAGAACCTTGGATAGTGTTTGATGTCATCTTTTTTTTTTTTTGTGAATGTGAGAGGGTTTAAGATAAACATGAAATATATTAATTGTTTTGTTTTCCAAGTATGTGATTTGTCTGTGTAGAGTTTTTCATACAAAGCTGTAAAAATATTTGTCTTGCTAAGATCAAGCAGTTACAAACACTGAAATTCACAATTAATTCTATGTAATATCTACACGTTTTAACTTTTAAAATAGAAACTGAGGACTTAAATTCATGACTAATATTTTATCATGGCATGTTTATATTCTTTGTAGCATGTAAAGCTGATCTATAACTAAGTTACATAAATGTGTAGTTGTCTGTATTTGACATTGTATTGATTAGGAGCTGTTGATGCAGGCCACAGACTGAAAAAAAGGGTTTTTTTCTGTCAGCTCAGATGTTAGGAATTGGGAGAAGGATTTCAAATTAAACAGAGTATGGTGTTGTAAGTTGTCAAAGCATGAAAAAAGTTCATTAGGCTCTTCAGAAAAGTCAGTTTGTTTTTTACCAGATCTAATACAGCTCTCTTGATTGTCAAAGTAATATTTTCCTGTTATGTCTGCCTAATACTTGCCTAGCATGTTAATTAAAAAAAAGACTGATGAACTGACACTAAGTTAAAACTGCATGATTCCTTTATTTTAAGGGCGTTTTTTTCATTCTTTTTTTCTGAAAGAATGGTGCTTTTGCCAAACAAGAAATGATCACATTATTTGATTGACTGCCACATATTAGCCATGCTGGGAGCTGAAACTGTATAGCATTCAATGACTGTTGGATCAAGAAAGTATAACTTCTCTGAAGGTGTGACTAATCTGAATAAGCTTTTAACGATGAGATCTGTATTTTAAACACAACATGGATATTTGAAGTTGCTATTTACAGAAATTGCTAGTCTTCTTGTCATTGCCTGTTCCAAATGTCTGTGATTTCAGCCTAGCACAATAACTGAGTAGAGAGGGATTATCATCTTGGCAGGAAGAAAGTTAGTCTGTTAAGACCACACAGTGAAAATTTCAAATTAAAGCAATCAGATTTTATAGAAATGGTCATGGGAGGATTACATTCCTGCTTTGGGGGGAGGGTGGGGCTGTGTGCCAATTTGTAACCCTTAGCAATGAAATTGTAATGTAAAGTAATTGCAGTGATAGAAATAGGCAGTGAAAGGAAATAAATAAATGCATATGTAAAGCAAAATTTTGCTGTATCTTTCAGTTTCCAAAAGCTAGGCACAACCTGGTAGAAATGAATAGGAGTCTTTTCACAGTGGAATATTCTGTGCCTTGTACTGTCAGTTGTTAAAATGTGTCTGCTGGGATTCTCTCTGGTACTTTACTGCCACGTTCTCCCTCTCCAAAGCCAAAGTTAGTTATATACCTAGCTCCTAATTTTGCTGGAAGGTGATTTGCCACATCAGGGCTTTTGTCACTAGCAGCTTTCAGCCCAGGGATGAGCTTGCAGCGTGCTCTGTTGATGTGGCTCAGCAGATCTATGCAGAGGCACAGACCCTGTCTAGATGAAATCTGTGACATCTTTTAATTAGACTTGTGATACCCACTGTCCATTCCTAGTTGTGTATATACCTGTATAATGTTGTGCTTCAGGCCAGCAAAGACACTTCCCAGATGACTCCTCTCAGTGCTGTTTGCTTCCTACAAAGAAGTTCTTGAAGTTCTTCCACAACATTTGAATCGGGATTCTTTTTTTTTTTTTCTAAGATATTTCATTTGCTTTGCAGAAGTGCTGAGTGAGATGGGGAGTAGTTGTGTTTCAGTCGCTTTAAGGCTGTCAGGAGAGCAATATATGAAGTGAGGTCTTCAGGTGTGGCGTGGAGGCTGCCTAAATGTGACAGCATTTAGCAAAGGCAAGAGCCGTACTCACCTCCACTAGCAACAAGACCAGCAGCGATTGCTGATATCAGCAGCAACTACTTCAGTAATACCAATGTCTCTTCTAATTGAACTCTGAGGTATTTCAGGTGTTGTTGCTGTATATAGCAATGAAACTAAAAGGCAGAGAAAAAAAATAACCTTTGTAGATTAAAAAGAAAGAAAAGATGTGCCCACACTTCTGTACCAGTGACTCCATCAAGCCTCTGTGATTTCTGTATGTGCCAAAAGCCATGTACGTGCTCTGGAAGCTATCAGAACTTCCAGGTGAATGCGCTGCAATTCTGCCTGATTGTGGTCAAGTCATTTAACAATATTGCACCCCTGTTAATTTTAATTTGCCTTACTTCATCATCCTTGGGATGGAGATTATATTTTGATTTATATTTTGCTTTATATTTTTACTTGTAGGGCTAAGGACTAGGGAGGTCACAGAGAGAATTAAGTTAACAAGATTCCCAGTTGCCAGAAGAATACAGCAATGATATCAAGTGAGGCACTTTTTCGGTGATAGAATTAGGAATAAATCAAGCTTATCTGAATTATAGTAAAATGCTTTAACTATGAAAAACTTTTATTTGATATCTTGTATCTGGGAAATACATTTTTTGCTCCAGATCTGCCACGAGTACTTTTCACTGCAGCACAGAATCATCACAGTTGCATATGGGAAATAAAACACATTTCCCTGAAGTACTTAATGACATCAGTTAAACTGATGGAGGGTGTTGAATGCAGTGAAAGCTCAGTGAATGCAGTGAAAACTCTCATCCTTTGTGTCTGATTTTTATTTTTAAATTTAGCACATTTTGATCACTGCATTATCAAGAATGCCAAGTGTTGCCTTTGCTGTCTCTGACTTTATTACATTAGAATGCCAGAGAGTCTCAGCTTTTCCTGAAACTTTGCCCTACTGAGAGATGTAGTGATTCTGTGGTCTTCGGAATTGTAATGTTAGGTTTGGGAGGAAAGAAAATGTGTTTGTGTTTCAATGGGTTTATTCTATATGTTTATTATTACAGCCTTTTGGGAAGTTTTTGTGCTTAACTCACAATGTAACATCAATTATTGTTATGGAAGAGTCACAAGAGCTGTATTCATTCAAATTTGGCTTAGGTACATGTTAACTTTGCCCAGACTCCCAAACCTGCCAAAGCCCAAATGTGGAATGTGATGAGTATGGTAAGACTGAGCTGGTGAGGAGAAAAAAAGCTTTTAATGCAGAAAACCCTTTTTTTTTTTTTTTTTTTCTTCCTGTAGTTAGTACAATAGAATATTGTAATATGTCTTATTATGCTTTATTTCTGATGTGTGAGCAGTTTTTAGTTTCTTCTGATTTTTCTGCAGTAAGGTCAATTTGGTTGGTTATTCTGCCTGTCCCTAAAAGGCACATGGTTAAATCACACTACCTTTTTTTGGTGAGTGACACAATGGCACGGCTGGTATTTGTATTCTGCTACATGTGTTTCCATCCCAAATGACTTCAGGTAGTCTCTGCTGGAAGTGGTCTTCAGAGTGGGGTTCCCAGGACTGGATTTACTCTAAATAAAGAGGTCATGAGGGGTAATCTGTGATTCAGTAGGAACCCTCATTTAGGTTGAAGTGATAAAAATACCTGCAGGACATCTAAAATTAATTTAAAAACTAGGAAAGTGAAGGAAATCCAATTTTGATTATTTTGTAAATTGTGCAATTTTCTTTTTAGAGTTCTCCACCTTACTCTTTGCTGTTCAGTATGACTAAGCATATAATCCAAAGAAATAGCTGAAAAGATTCAGCTGTCAAAGATTCAGATTCAGTAAGCACAGGCTTTTTAAGCAGTGCTGTCAGTACTACTGTGTTTGTCTTCCCTGTTCTGCCAAAACATGTTCCTGGAAGTTTTCATTTTCTATTCTGATTTTAGGCAAGATGCAAGAAATGGAAGTAAAATGCCAAAAACCCCTTCTGTATATTGCATATAAACTTACTGCATCACTCATTACAATTGCTTTAGTTATTCATGGAAATGTTTTATAATAGACTTGTGAACATGTGTATTGTATGTTTTATCTAAAGAAAACATAATTATTTGACTTCTACCCATATACTTTTACCAGAACGCAAGAAACATGAATTTTTAAGTCTTACACATTGTCAGAGTTACAGTGACTCCACTTTCTGCAAATACTCTGTATTAAAATGATGTGTATTATGTTTAACTTTGCAGATCCAGTATGCTAATGATGTGCTAATAGCACCACTGGAGAAGTTTCGGAAAGAGCAAATAGGAGCAGCAAAAGTAAGTAGCCGTGGAAACGATTCTTTTTTATTTCATGTTTATTTGAATTTATCAGTGTGTTTTGAAGGCTGGGCTGAAAACAGGCATTTTGTATTCAAACATACTTGATGCCACACTCATTAACATGTTAGTAAATTCTACTGCATTCTTTGCTTCAGAGAAGGAGGTGATTCTGAAATGGAGTTTCAAGACTGGTTATATGCATAGGGTACAGCTATTGCTTCTCTTGCACATTCTTACCACCTGGAGCTGCATTCATCTTCTGATATCTGCATTTAGGTTACATTGCATCTTGGGTTAACCCAGAACCGTATAAAGGATTCAAAGAAGAGCCGCTACAGGTACTGTAGCCCTCAAATGGCTATTGTGTAAATGGCTATTGTCTTTCTGTCTCAGCTTTGCCTCTCCACTTTACATGGCTGAGCAGTGCAGTGATTCATGTTCATTTTGCCACAGTATTAATCTTCGTATTGCCTAGAGATTTCCCCACAGTGGAAGTGCTCCAGTTGGGGATTTAAGCCAAACGGCATCTTTGGTGTGAGAAACAGTGCAGGTTGTCTGTTCAGCAGTCAGCCCAGGAAGTCATATGTATTGGGGAAAAAGATGTTGGAATGAATTGTTAATTTAGAAAAGCTATTTTCAGTCTGATCTTGGAGATAAGTGGTTATCAGTGACTGCTTTGATCACAATCTCAGAGACATGCAGAAAGGCTGCAGTAGTCAATTAGAGGTATGGTTGGTAACAGTTCCTTCCATCTACATAAATAGTTCTGAATAGTTCTGAAGTGTTTTGTATCTTGCATTAGCACGTACAAAATTTTCTGGGAAATATTCCATTTGTATGGTTAAATGGGTACAAAAAAAAAATCTCTTTGATGTTGTAGCTGAGGTTGTGCTTGTGCTCTACTCAAACAACCTCAGAAAAAGAACAGAGCTATTGGAAAGAGAGACTGAAGGTTTATACTTTTTGTACTGTTATTGTGAACGTGTAGCAAACAGATGAGATTACTTCCGCACAGCAACTGAATAAATGTTTGAGAAGAATTCTTACTGTGAACTTGGGGTCATATTTCTCTGAAATGGATGTTCTTATCCTCTTGCTTGATATGCTTTTGTGTACTACTGCATTCTTCTCTTGTCCCACCCCTATGCTTCTGTGAGATGCAAGACTGAGAATTTATTTATCATACTTGCTGCACAAATCAGAATTTGATACCAGCACAGAATTACTTTTAGTTTTCAGTAGGTTTTAGTTGCATTGTTCAGTTCTTTGTGTTACCATTTAATTTCATATTCCTGTGGTTTAAGGGATATCATTCTTTGCAGAAAATCTGTCTGAAAGCCTAAACTGCTGTACTGTTGACTGTCCTGGTACATCAAAGAGATGATCCATAGGTGGCTCATAGGGCTTTCTGCAGAACTGTATAAGTCACTTATGTCTCCTTTGCATATGTTACTCAGTAGATGTTGATAGTTATTTAATGATCTAATTGAAGATGACTTTTTTTTTTTAATCAGCAAGTATTTAACATTAAAAGCAGGGCACTACAGGACAGCTTGAGTCCTCTCTGTTGAATAGTTAATTTCTTCTAAGTAAAATACAGATATTTGCCCATCTTACATAGTTTGTGGAAACAGTGATTGTTTGACTTGTCTGTTCACACAAGAGCATGTGAATGAGTTCAGGAGAGAGCCTGGATCAGCCAACTTGTGTCCCAGTGTCTAATGTACTTTATTATGCAGCACTATGCGTGTTCTAGGCAGTCCAGCATGCTGGCTTGACACATTGATACCATATAGAGAGCTCTCCTAGCTCATTGTTTTATAAAGTGTCAAATAAATATGTCTTTTCGTTCACTGCTTATGGAGTTCAACTGTCAAGATCAAAAATGAGAGACTGCCTACATAATCCAGACTGCGATACAAACATTTGCCTCTGAATTGATTTTTATCAGCGGAAGCAATTACAGCTAGCCTTTAACTAAATAGAATCAAAACAAAGAAGTGAGAGATTGATTACATTTAATACTGGTTTTGTAGTAATTACAAAATAGCAATGCATGATCTGGGAATAATGAGACTAGTATGAAACAGAGCAGAAATTTAGGCTTTTGGATACTCATTGCTAGTAAAGTAAATAACATGGTCAGATTGCTTACCTCCACTGCTGTTCACTGAGGTCAACCCTCGAGCATTTATGAACTCTTATAAGTATGGGATGAGTTTAGCTTCGTTATTCACCTGTAGTTAATGAAGATATGCACGGAGATTTGGCTTTTTGAACTCCTCTGGGGTGATCTGAACTGAGAGACAAACCAAAAATGTGGATGCTTTCTTATTTCTTGTATTTCAACAGCAAGTTTCACAGAACACTGAGAATGTCATTTTTTATTTCCAGTCTTCTCTAAACAAGTCAGCTGTATGGACCATGTAGCAACTGCTTTTTTTCTCTGAAATACTAGGTTTAAGCTGTTTTTTTTCCCCTAGTATTAACTGAAAATATTGCTTAGAATTGTATTCATATCAAATCTAAACTTGTTCCTGTTTCTTTTGTCATCCCTCTCCCCCAAAAGAAACCCAAAACATTTCTCTTTATGCGTTCCTCTCCAAAGAGAGGCTGAGATGGTACAGACTCCACAGGATAGTTGGTAGTTACATCTCATTATATATTTTTAGAGCTGTGAATTTGCAGTTAATTTGCATCATAACATCTTGTGGACTAACATTTTAAGAGATTAGGTAGATAAGCACAAGGTTAGTTGTATATGCCTTTTACACTGGCAGTTTCAGTAGTAGAGATACAAGCAACTGTTCTTTGTGATCAGCCTTATACTGTGAGATAATATTTTATAAGCAGTGGTGAGTGTTGGATTCTCTCTCTTCTAATTTGACTTTAAAATTATTAATTTTAGCATCCTTTTAAGCTGTGTTTCCAAATAAGAAATTAGACTTTTTGGTGAGGAGAAGATTATGCAAGAGAGTGCTTAAAAGGGCGCTTTTTTTTTTATTCTTTCTCTTCTCTTCTCTTCTCTTCTCTTCTCTTCTCTTCTCTTCTCTTCTCTTCTCTTCTCTTCTCTTCTCTTC
>JANIJG010010602.1:0-16035 GCA_024611175.1 Megaceryle torquata | reverse complement strand
CCAAATTGAAAAAAAAAAAGAAAAAAGAAAAAAAAAGAGACACTTTAGTATTGAAAAGCAGAAGGCCCTTGAATTTTATTTAATAATTTTTGTCATTTGGTCTTTCTATTTGTAGCTCTTTAAAAACTACCTTGCATTTGGTTGGGATTTCACTGTGCAAGCTACAACTTTAAGTACAGCAGCTACTGCGTAACAGAGGCAGATTATGATCAGAACTGGTTTTTGACAGGGAACACAAAGAGATAATGTGGCTATAACTTCCCTGCTCAATGGCTGCAGCTTTTCTTCTGTGCTTAAGTACAAAAGAAAAGCTGCAGCTCCTCTTCGTGGTTTCAAGGAAGTTAATTTTGTAGAAAACTGGATCCAATCAACATTCTCTTCAAAGTACCCTAGGGATATAGTTAGGGATATACCCTAACAACCAGCAAATGATATCATTTTCCTTAAGGAAAAAAAAAAAAAAAAGTAGAAGTAAATTCTGTAGTGTTGACTACAGTAATTCAGGTTTGTTGTGCTCTTCTTACATAGTGTTTGGAAGTGGGAAAGAACTATTAAAGTGTTGCAGCCCTTTCTGTGCCAGCACAGGGTGCTTTACTGCATTATAAGACAATAATACCACCACCATATTTATATAGTGCTTTTATCTCTGGATATCTGCTAGAGAAGCTCTGAATCTTAGAGTGGACTCCTCTCCAGACCAAGCTGTGCACAAGGACAAGCAAAACATGTGAGTGCACAGGCACACCAAAATGACAGTAAGTGTCTACAACAGCAGCTGAGCTCCTTCTGATAGCCAAGCATGTGGAAAACAAACAGAAGACCCCCAAAGGTCAGATATTGTGTACTTAAGAATTTAAGAAGGCTTGAAAAAGTCAGCTGGAATAGTACAGAACTTCATTTGACACAGAACGTTTTAATGGGCAGGTTCTTGAGATAGCTGGATTGTTCTAAAGCTCGATGTGTATTTTGTGTGGTATATCACAAGTTAAAAAATATCCCCCTGCTGCTACCTAAAGTCATTCTATAACTTGGCGTATGAAAGGAACGTATTAATCTTGTGG
Organism: Megaceryle torquata; assembly: GCA_024611175.1. NCBI lineage: Eukaryota > Metazoa > Chordata > Aves > Coraciiformes > Cerylidae > Megaceryle > Megaceryle torquata. Next base: position 14,974 of record JANIJG010010602.1, on the reverse strand, counting down.
GTTATAAGAGACTGTATAAAGAGTACTGATAAAAAGAAAAGAAACATGCAGGGTATTCCATCCCCTGTTCCTTTCCAGCAGTGGGAAAGTTTATGATCACTGAAAGTGACTCTGTAGAAAAAGAACTTGCTTTATTTTGGAAAATGAACAGTCTCCTTAGGGTTCCTGTGTTCTTTTCTTGGCAGATTTTTTTTTTATTCCAATTCTAAGAACAGTTTAGCTTTTTTTTTTTTTTTTTGTTCTGGAGGAATATATACCTCTGCACTGCAAGTGTTCTTGCAGTTCATACAATCCCTTCCCACCAGGCATCTCTGTTAGTTAGCATGCACTGGGTTTCACTCTATTGTCTGACTGGCAGGCTTCAGCTGCTTTTTCTCATACTACAAGCAGTTATCAATCCTTTTAAAACAGAAGTGAAAATCCTTAAGTTTATTTTTTTTTTGACTGCCAACCATTGTCTGTGCATTAAACGTCACCTAAATACTATAATTAAGTGTGGGTTTTTTCATGTCCCACATCTTCTCAACATGTTACCTTTAAATCACATGGGTATCATGAAATTAATTTGCTGAGAACTAGTGAGGTTTCAGAAATGTCCTCCAAGGAGTTGCTTCATAAAATGCTGCATACAGAAGCACTCAGAAAATTCAGCTGAACTTGTAGGAAATCTTAAAGGACTTAAAATATTCCGTATTGATTTACAGAAAAGCCACTGGACTTAGGTTGCTTCATACAATGCTACTGACAGCTTTCAGATAGACAATGGAAAAAATAATTTGGACTTAGCTCAGAAAAAGTTGTATCTGCTCTTTTTGTTCATCTTGCAATTTGATAATGCTTCAGTTGGGAAGCTGACCTCAAATATGTTCAGACTATGTAGTTTTATGAGGCACTGAAGTAGAAGCAGCAGACAGGGGTATCTGTAAGCTCAAGCCAAAAATCTCAGATTTGCGTGTTTTAAACTAGTAATTTTACCCCATATTTAGAAGATGAAGATATTTGGTCTGAGCTTTAGATACCTGCATGTAACACAAAATTGAATGGGGATTTCAGATACCCCTAGTTATCCCCAGCTATATTTGCAGCAGCTCTGAAAAAAGAACTCTCAAGGCAGGTATTTCAATATTTAACTTTAGACAGCTAGCATAGTTCATTATGTTGTTTTGGTTTGGTTTCGTGTGTGTGTGTTTTTGTTTCTTTGGTTGGTCTGTTGGGGTTTTTGTGTGTGTGTGTGTGTGTGTGTTTTTGTTTGGTTGGTTCTGTTTTGTTTTTGTTTGTGGTTTGATATTTTTGTACTTCATTGCTTTATTTTTTTCTCTACGTGAACCATATCTCAATCATATCTGTTCCATTCAAACCCTGTTTTCTTACCTGGATGGATTCTGCACAGCCCGATCATTCCCAACTCAAGTGTTTTGGATAGCCAGAGTTATTCTTGTCGGCCTTGTGAAAACAGTGCAGACACAGAAAATGTGCCTGATTCTTTCCTATTTGTTACATTACCCAAGATTTGTTTTCCAGGCAAGGATTTATGGGCTGGAAACGATTAATTTTTCATATTCTTAGATAAAATTGGAGTGGGCAAAGAATCTGTCTTTATTGCAAGAATATCTTTGAAATTGAATTATTGTGAGACAATAGAAATCAGATTTTAGAGCAATTTTTCAAGATATTGCATCACTTTTTAAAATTAAAAGTACTGTTGCCTAATTGGCTCTAATGAGATAGATAGATAGATAGATAGATAGATAGATAGATAGATAGATAGATAGATGTCTAATCTTATAGTTAAGGATTTTAGTATTTGCATAGCTCAAGCTATACATTAAAAGTCCATTACAGATTCTTTTACATGTCTGCTGCTTTATAAGGAAAGATAAAATCTGTTGTCCTGGAAAAAATGAGTTCACTGCCAGAGTAGTTCAGAAACTGTGCTCCTAAAGTGATGCCTCTTGCTGTTCTGTGAAGGACTAGTAGTATTTGAGTCAGGTCCTTGTCAACTCTTAATGAGTTATCTTAGAGGATTATAGAATATAATTAATGGCTCCCTAATGTTAATTTCACATACACAATTTTAATAATTACTAGCCAGGTGATACACAATTGCAAACCAGAAAGGCAGATGGTTATAGGAACTGAGAATTAAAGGTAGGCTAAAATGATCCAAACTATGGGAAAGATAATCAGAGTGACTTTTGCAGGACTTTATTTTTGATTTTTTAAAAATGAAATCTAAACCCACTGAAAATTGGGTTTTCACTTGGCTTTTTATGGGTTTTTATACACTTGGCTTTTTTATGGGCCAAGTGCCCTTGCCTTGATCCAGAGATTGGAAAGAACCAAATGTGCTGTTTCTTAACCTGGCATGTGATGAGACTGTTGAGTCTTTGCAGATCAGTAGGGTAAATTTAACAGGTCCAATTTTACTGTGGGATTATGGGACCAATCCTGGCAATGCTCTGTGTGTGAGAGCACACAGCATCATTCCAGAAAAATGAATACACTGCATAGCTGTACTGATATTTCTGGCCTGAGTGACTTTTCTTTTGCCCAGTACCCTTTTTGAAAATCAAGTCTATATCCTGTCAACATTCTGTTATTCACAGGTGAATTATTTGGCTTGTGGATCAAATGTACTCAGCGTCCCAGAAAGTAGGACTTATTTTAGATGCAGTGTAGTGTTATCTCTCCTCCTACCATATCACTTGATGTAGCTGATTGAAAGATGAATTCTTTATTTCAAGTCTAAATATAGAGAAATATGTTTACCAAATGCATTTTTCTTTTTATCTTTTTTTTTCTTTCTGCTTTTAATTAATTTACGACACTCCATACTTGCCCTCTGCTCCCTCATTCTTCTGCCTGATACAAAGTCCACCTGGATAATCCCTCTGGCTTTTTCATCAGGATCACCTAGGATTTTTGCATTTCTTCTGGCAATTTTCATTGTTTGACAGATATAGGAGCAGTGGGCATCAGCAAAGATGCATTCAAGAAATCAGCAGTGCTCTGGTGGTTTCTTATCAACTTTTAAGTTTTCTTCTTCTGATGTGAATGTCACAGGTGAATATGGTATCTGAACTTGGAGAGAGGGAATTATTATTGGTATTGAGACTGTTTTGTTCACAAAGAACTTGTGTATTATTTTCTTTGTCTTCTCTTTTGCTCTGCTGGCATATATTTCAAGGGGGCAGAATTTGGGGCAGATGTATTTGGTTTAGGGCCGATGTTTTCCTTTGTGAAAATCTTACCACAAATTATCATAGATGGAGACATTCAAGATACAGAACCCCAGAGGAAAAACAGACAACAAAATGCTGGGAAGACAGCTTCCATTAGAAATCTCCTGCTTTGTCTGGTATCTTGAACTTTAGGTGACACTTCCAAGCGTATATCTTTCTGCATTTAATTTCATTTTTTTCTCTAAAAAATGTACAAAGCATTGTAACTGATCCAGAACAGTGCTATTTCTAGGTTTTAGGTGGTGGATGAGTTTGCATTGCCTTATACTGAAACATTATCCACTGGTACCTAGGATATTCACTTAATGTAGCAATTTTGGCAACCAGATTTCTTGATTTCACTGTTGACAGTTAGGGAGTGGATACTTGCAAAGGACTAGTAAGTAATATACATTGATCAACGATACAGTGGTAAATACAAACATGGGCAAATCAACATTTCTAGTGTCTGAGGCTTGGCAGCAGCAGCATGAAGAAATCTTTGTCACTTTGCTTTCCTTATAGCTCTCCAATTGACTGCACTGCTGGTGTTGACTCCCTGTAACCTCCTGATCCCTTTTCAATGTCGGTTCTCACCGGCACTTTTCTGCAAATGGAAGTGTGTGAGAAGTGTCTAGGGGCTAAGGAAGTACAAGAAGGAAATAGAAATCTGAAAAAGAATCCTGAATTGTTGTGGTTGGGGTTTTTTTTGTTGTTTTGTTTTTCTCCTTTTTTCTTTATTGTTTTTTTTCTTTTTATCTCTTTTCCCCTGAGTCAGATACTAAAATTTCCAGAAGTTAGAAAAAAGGAACAGGTCAGATCTTAAACACCAGTGTGACTTGTGTGCTGGAAAAGGGCAAAGTAGTAACCCATTAGGCACTGGTAGGTGGAGAGTGTGTGCTCAGTTGAATAGATAAATATGTAGAAGCTCAAACCCTGTATCTCCTCCTCCTGTCATGTTGATCTGTGAATATATTACCTATCCTCTTTATGCAGTGACACTGAATGGAATAAAATAACAGTGGCAGTTTGCAGGGCACATTTTCTCCAATTTTCAGCTAATAATTTTGGTCATATATGTGTTAAATAATCTCCATAAAAGCCTGAAAATACAACTTAATGAATATCCACTCATCTGCTTGAACGTAAATGATTACAAAGATTCTATATTACTACAGGCAATTAACTTACACTTATTTAAGACTTACTTTTTCCATGGCTTCTGGGTTGTGGCCAGATGTTTAAACATGAAGACTGTAATTTTCAGTTTTATAGGAAGTATATGCCTCAATGGTAATGGATTTGACTCTTTCCAGCAAGCATCTCAAATCCTGTAATTTGGTGGTCAGCTTAAGGAAAAAAAGAAATGCTCTGCAAATGAGTAAAAACCGGTCTGCATCTCCTATCAGTGCATCCTGGGGAGCCAGCTGCATAACTAATGGAATCAGCTGCTGGCCTTTCCACCCGTGGGAAGTACATTCTGTCTTAATAAAATAACTGAAACCCTGCAGTCTGACGTAGTTTGGGAAGAAGTGAATTTTGGAGTCACTGAAGCACGAGCCTTTTAGGCAGCATGTTTGGTTAAGAGTGAATGAGTCCAGCATTAGAGCTGGTAATGGAGAGGCAAGGTGCCTAGAATCTATTTGCAGCTCTGTCATTGATTTCCAGCAGGAGCACAGATGCATTCAAGTGCTTGAAACTCATTCTTCTTTTTTTCAGTATCCCTCTACAGCAAGCTCTATTTAATAAACATTCATTTCTGCAATGCCCCTGCCCCTAGTTTTATGTGCCTGTGAATCTAAGGCACTTAAAGACAAAGTTCCCAAGGCTGCTGCTTCTTTGCCAAAACTTAACAGTACTTAACAAACAACATATGATCTCAAGTATTTACAACAAATTTTTATCCAGATATAGCAACTTTCCCCCCCCTCCTTTTACTTTTTCTTAACATCCATACTGGATTCTGCATCATTGCTTGAAGTTTTTCAAACATCAGTCTTACTCATTATTTCTTCAGTGATTAGACTGGTGTGAAAACATCCTGGTGTCACAGCTTTTGAGCCTCAAATATTATAATAAGATGACAAGTTTCACGTATTTTCATGGGAAAGGAAGGTCAAGTGTACATTTCAGAATCACTGTCAGCTGTCCATAGAAAAGTAGAGCCTTGAAGATAGGAGTCTAAAGCTCTAAGTACGTGCCTCAGCATGAGACTACTTGTTCTTCAAAGGTGGAGATGTACCTTGTCTTCACCCATGATTTCCATCCTGTTAGTTTCCACCAAAATTCCTAGTTTGACTTATGTTTGTGGGGTTTTTTTGTGTTGGTGGGGGTTTTTTTGTGGGTTTGTTTTTTGTTTGTTGTTTTTTTGTTTTGTTTTTCTTTTTTGTTTTTTTTTTTTTTGTTTGCTTTTTTTTGTGGTGAAAAAAGGAAAAGTCTTGCATTTAATATTTAGTAATTTCCTAGGGCTTAATTTAATTAATACTTGACAAATTAAAGCTGTGCCTTCACTTGAAATGGTAGATTCAGTCCCCTTTGTGCCTGCCTTCTGGAAAGTAAGGTATGTTCTGCTTGAAGCATGTCTGTTTGGGGAACAATCTAATGGGGCAATCTCCACAGTATGGTGACTGCAGCTGACAAGCTCTGGGTTTCTCCTTACACCTGTATTGACACGTTGAAAAAAATTTAAAGAGAAAAACCATTGTTCTCAGTGCTGTCTCTTCATTTCCTGGGCAAGATGCAAAGACCATACAATCCCAAATATTTATAGCTGTAAGCTGGCAGAGTCTAAAACTATTGTTTTTAAATAGCTATTTCAGCCTCTTCATATTGATCAAACCCCCTAGTCTCTCTCTCTCTGAATGTGTCTAATATTGGAGCACATTATTCTAGTTCTTAGCTATTTACATGATAAATCATGTTTTATTGAATTCATGTTTCATCAGGGTCATCCTGTAATTTAAAAGAGCAGCTGACAGAAATGCTTGAAAGGTTGAGCGTGGAGCATTTATGCTTCCTGCAAGAAAGAAAGAAACAGAAGTGATTTGGGGAGTCAGCAATTCTAGGAAAGCCATTTGGCTCCTGGCAGCACAAACCTTGTGTTATTGCTGTGCTCTGCTTGAACCAGGCTACCTTGCTGAACAGATAGATACTGAAATCTGGCAGCTCAGCCTCCCATGCTGCAGACCTAGACATGAAATGTCTTTCTTAAAATGATAGCAGTGTATCAGTTGAAACTCGTTTTCCTTTAACCCTCTACAGGACATTTTTGCATGTTTTCAAGCATCAAGCAGGCATTTGACAATTTCCTAACCCAACAGTATACCTGGAAATGTGACATTTTAGCTCATCTGTAATCATTCCTCTGCTGTCTCATCCAAAGCTCTCCTCCAGCCGTGCGAGTTCATGCCTGGGAGTAGACAGGCTTGTTGGGGAGGACCTATTGTATGGTGGGAATGGGGAGGTGTCTTGTTTTTACTCAAATTTAAGCTGACTCTGAAGTTTGCTTTGCTATCCTGTTAAGATCGTGCATTAGCATTTGCCAAACTCTTCTCGGGTTTTATTCAGCCACCCAGGGCCAAGAAGGGCTGATGATGTTTTGTCAGCTCTGGCTTCCTAACAACAGAGCTGAAACGTTGTGTACCCAGACATGCACCAGATCCCCATGCTTGGCTATCTGGGGAAGTGTTGACAGGGTAAGGTGTCAGGGCTGATGGGACTGTCTTTGTACTTACCAGGGACAGGCTGCTGGTATTGTAAACACTTGCAGAGTGTCAGTGATACCCACGGTGTCTTCCAGGAGATGATGCCAGACGAGTCTGGCCTTGCAGTCTGCTCATGCAGCAAATGTGTGGGCACAGGCTCAGGTGAAGCCAGTGGCTGCCTGCTGGAACATGTGGTAAGTGAAATCCCAAATATAGGGAGGTGCCTTGACACCCATCAGACAGCATGGCTGCAGCTGTTTTGTGGACAGGAGGTGAGCAAGTCTGCAGTGAGCCCCTCAAGAGACTGCTTGTTCTGTTCTGTTCTGCGTGGACCTGGGATGAGTGGTGCCCAATGTGATATCATAGTAAGTCTTATGCTCTTTCTCTCTCACTGTCTCTCTTTTGAAGCAAATCAATGTCAGATTAACTGCTATAAAAGAAATAGCTGTGTTAGAAATGGAAGGTGAGGCATAAATCATACTGTATCCTTTAAAGGGTAATACCTTCTGTTTATAGTACTTTTGATAAAAGCAGAAAGCCCTTACAAGTGAACAAAAATGGGAAGATACTTCTAAAGCCTGAAGTAACCTCAGGTAAAATGAGCTTTAGAAACAGCAAGTCATTCAGGTCCATGCACAGCAGAGTGTGTTATCTGCTGTACACACAGCAAGCTAAGCTTCTCAGACTTGTGAGCAAAACTAAAGCTGCTGCCTCCTGATCAGTATTAGCCAGCCACAGAGGGTCACATTTGCTCTTCCTGCTAGGCTGAGAGCAAGGATGGCTGTTATTTGGATGGGACTTCTGATCTCCAGAGCAGCTTCTCCCCTGCACAGCCCCTGCAGGGATGCAGTCCTGGCTGCCAGCCCTAGGGTTCTGCATGACCCGATTGGAAATGGGCCGTGGTTTGTCTCTGCAAGAACCCTTCTCCTGCCCTGGGCTTTCAGGTCAGAAGAAGCAGGGTACTCTGATCTGTCACTGTTGATGTGTCCTATCTATGCAGTTAGCAGGTAAGGCCATTATGAGGGTTCAGATAGTTAATTTACCTTAGAGAGATGGCTTTTGGGTGACCAGTCCTATTCTGAAGTTTTTTTTAACTGAGCAGGTCAAAGGCTGAGTGCTGTGTATGTGTTGATCCATTGTTCTACATGGGACATAATTTTAAGAGTCCTTGCTTTCCCCCTCTCCCAAATTATCTTCCTCTCTCCTCATTGTAAACAAACATGCCTAAAGATCAAGTAGTCCAAAGGTTTCCTCAGCAGCTACCAGACAAAACTTTCATTCAAAGAAATATATAAGCCAAATGACACCGAGGATAATTCAGAGTGAGAGAACAAAGTAAACCCAACCACAGATCAGGTCATGCTCCTCTCTACTTTTTATCTTGCTGGATGAAGAGATGCAGCTCAGGTTGGCCTTTCATCTCTTTGGGATTGCTGTTCCCTCGTTATGGACAGCTGGGGATTTGGGCTATGAAAGAAAAGTTAGCAGCTTTGTCCTCTGTGCGTGGAAATGTCTACTTCTGACCTAGAATTTATCAAAGGAGTGAAGCAATAATGGCAGTGAAAGAGCTGCTGGACTTGCTCTGCTCAGTAATGAGGAGATGCTCTCTGCAATGATGCTGGATGCAGTTGCTAAGGCCAATTAAAGTAGCTGAGAGGGGAAAAGATGGTCAATGTCATTTTTTTCACTCTTCTATAGCATTAGCTATGCTACAGGTCACAAATATACTAGAGACATTCCTAGGCATGCAGAGATAGAAACACTCAAGTAAACACTTAAAACAAGGAACTTGATGTCTGAAAATATTTAAAACAAGGAACTTGATGTCTGAAAATATTTTCTGTATTTAGCATCATTTCTCATAGAGAGTAAGACCTGTCTTCACAGTACCTTTGCTGAAGTTGGATATACTTCATTAAACATTAGTAAATTAACTCTGTTAGTTTACTTTTTGGTTGTTTTTTTTTTTTCTTATTTTTTTTTAGTTTTCCTCTGGGGCAACTATTAACCAGAACATAAAAGCATTAGATACATTTGAAAGCATTTTTTGAAGGTGTGAAACCCATTTCAGCTGAGGACTGATATTTGACTTGTGACTTAAATCTCTGAATTCCTTTGAATACATCACTACCTCTGTTTTAAAGAATTACAGAGACAAATATTTTTTATTGTGCTGTGACATATTCTGCTAGGGAATTATTTTCTGCTAAGCCAAAATTCAGGCAAAGCAATTGACTGTGGTGGATTCATCTTAGTAAAAAGTATTTTCTTTATGTCACACAGAATTAGGAAGCTACAGAAACTAAACATTAAATCAGTCTCTGGTGCACAGTGCAGGACTGTCAGTCTAAGCAGTAAGTGATATCCCGTTTGAGAGGATTTACTTTTTTTTTATCCTTCAGGATGTTTGGAAGAGTCTTGTCCATGGCAGGCTGTCCTGTACAGGTACTTAAAATAGAAGAATCTTAATCCCCTTTTGGAAGCTTCTGACTATTAGGATGTTGAAAGAGATGGACTCTGGTCACATTCAGTCTTTTACTTGGTAGAAAAATATGTAAATAGAAACTGACTTACTGAGCTTACCCAAATGAAGGAGTCTCACTGAAAGAAACAGTCAGGGGAAAACAGGCTGGAGTCAGGAGGACCGAGAAGGCAAAACCTGAAGAAGTCCATCACAAAAGCCAAAGTTGAGTCATCCAGGCAGAGAAGGTGCAAATACAGAAGGCATCTGAATGCTGGGGCTGGCCTTGGTAGCACAAAGGGACAACACCAATGCCAAGCATGTCAGAAAACCTTTAAGTGTGGGGTTTCTTTTTTTTTTAGTTTTTTTCAGATCCTGAACTGAATTGTATGATCATCTAGAACCAAATCAAAATCCTGTTGTAGAATCATAGAATTGTCAGGGTTGGAAGGGACTTTAAAGATCATCTAGTTCCTTAAAGATCATCTAGATCATCTTGTAAGCCTTCTTAAACTCATAGCATGGTGTGTGGGTGCCGTTATAAATTTGAAGTGGTCAGCTGCTTATTCACACCATGAAAGTCATCAAACCATGGGCAGTGCTGGGACTTGCTTGAAGATAAAAGATATTCTTTAGAAAGAAGTTTCTTTCTAAAGAGGAATAGCTAAAATTGCTGAGCTACGTTTGAAATGATGAATTAGTTTTATCTGGCATGCAAAAGCCTCAACTGCTGAGTAAAATTAAATAACTGAGTTATGTGATGGTTTCTTTATATGAAATCATTGTCATTTCATCATGACATGATCAGCTTATTCTACCTCTGATGTACACGGTTTGGTTACCCCTTATTGTTGCTGTCAACAATATTCACAAAGGCAATTAATTTATTATTTTTTTTTTAATCTAGAAAGTGTGGCAATAAATTTGGTGACATTTAGAAACCATTTCCTTCTCACATCTGTTTTGATTTCCAATTGGGATAAAAGCATACTTTGCTCTCTATTGGACAGCAAAGTGTAGTGTCATTGCAATGTTTTATCTGGAGTATCTTTCATTCCCTTTCATCCACTGAAATGTCTCGTTGCTCGTTTAAACACTCAGGAGTGATGGCTTCATTGAACTATCTCATTCATCAACAGCTCAATTCACGCCTACCATTGCCTGGCATTTAGAATCTGTTGCCAAAACCTGTCAGACACAAAGAAATTCTTCTTGCCTCAGTGACAGATGGTTCTCCCAAACAAAGATCTTTCTGCCTATAAAATATTGTCTCTTAAGGTTTTTTTTTGCAACAGACTTAGATAGCCACAGTGCCATCAATACCAACGTTGTTCCACCAGGCTGGGTCAGCAGGTGAGAATACAGATTTGTGCCACTACTTTTCAAGGCTGGGTGAGAAGCTAAAAGCCCAGTCCAGACACTTTACTGTCATATTGTTAGGTTTGTCTCTGGGTCCTGAGCCATGTGGCCTGTTCTTCTGTACTCAGGATTGCTGAGGAAGTGAACTCTGGGCAACATTTTTTGTCCGTCTAGTTTTGTCATGTCCTGTTTAATAACCTTTGAATCTTTTTGACCACTTTCAAGTACATAAGACATATGAAGAATGTTCTCAAAGATATTAAGATCCTTGGCATTTTCTGGAGGGAAAAACCACATTCACTGAAATAATATCAGTGGAAGCTTAAATCTTAATGGACATCCTAACATTTGCATAGGTGGAGAGGAGGGATGGTTAAGCTTTCATTTGAACTCACTTTTTATCAGGAAGGACTGTTTTGTTCTGTGAATATTTCTCTAAAACAAGCAACTCTTCACCTTCTCCACAACCCCTTTATGATTTGGACTTTTTAGGGAGAAAACTAAAAAGTACATTTTCCCTTCTGATGGCACATGCAAACCATTACAGGGCAATACCATGCTGAAGCAGAGCTGTCAACTCCTTTACTCTTGTAATGCACTCATCTGGTTTAGCAGAGCTTACTGCAGCCAGATTTTGCTGGAAAATGAGTTAGCATTATGCAGTATTGTATACTGAAGCCATCAGAATCATGCAAATTCAGTAGTCATGTTATGTGAAGCATCTTGTTTGCCTGGGTAGCCAGAGGAAGTAAATGTATAAATTAAACCTTTATTCACATCCAAACATTGTTTTTAAATAATGCTGAGCAGCGTGAAACCTACCAACCAGCCTAAATAATGAACCATGAAACGAACGAAGAAGGTTTCCTGTATTTTAGATAAGTTCTAGGGTACGTGTACTGTTATGCTGCTATCTTTCCTTAGTGCTTATGTATTTTTCCTTTATGACTACTCTTCTACCTTGATAAACTAGTTGCTTCCAGCCATCCAGGATAAGAATGAAGCCATTCTCTTGATGAATACTTTTTTTTTCCTAGAACAACTTGCATGTTATACATTTTCTTGTTGTCCTACTGAAAGAATTTATATATATATAAAGCTCTCTATTGGACTTGACTGTAGTAGATTGTGTTAGCTAAAATTCCCAATCTGATGGTGACTTCTTCAGCTCTGTGATGTGAAGAGTTGGTGTGCTGCTCTTATACCTGACTACAAAGCAGAAATCTTGAAACATGCTCTGCAAAAGATTTTTTTTGAAGAAAGTTTAGTTCAGAACTTTATATCTATCCTTATGTTTAGTCTTATGTTTATGTTTAGCCAGGGGTGGAGCTGGAATGGTAGTATCTTTACAGATAAAACATTACTGCATTAGCTTCACTGGTGAGCAGGAGGACGGATGAGCTGAAGTACTTTGCTTAGCTCCAGAAGGTTTTGGGCTCTTTCTGAACTACATCCTCCAGTGAAACAAGTAGGAAGTAGACTTCTCAGAATCTGGTGGATCTCTGGCACCTTGTGTTCAGGCATGGCCACAATCACAAGGGTTCAATTCTCTACAAAAGAGAATTGTTAAGCAGTACTTCAAATCACAACAGGATTTCTGTCTCCAGACATTTGATATGTGTGGGACTTAATTCTGTTCAGTTTTATTTTGATAAAATTTTCAGGAAAGTATTAAAAAAAAAAATAAATATTTTGAGTTAATTACCCAGTCATTTCTTTGAAAATAACAATACAGGTCAGCATTTTAATAATGCATTTTGTTCTAGCATGTGAAAGTTAAAAGATGCAGGAATTGCAGACAGCTAGTAATGCACCAGAAGGCTGTCTAACTTCACATGCACTTTTTAACAGGACCTAACATTCCACTAAGCCTCCTAAAGAAAGGATTTTCCCTTTTTGTAGCATAGAGGAACATAAAATAGCTGATAAAAGGTGTTCTGTCTCCCTATTTTCAGTTCCTTCAAATCTGTCCTGCTTGTGTTGTTGAGATGCACCAAATCTAAACTTCATGTTCATTAAGAGACCATTCCCATATATGCTTTACTGAAAGGGAAGTGTAGTTTAATTATTATTAGATTAAGTACAAATAGAAGAGCTATAAAGTTCTAGTTAGTACACCTCTGGAGTACTGTACATGATATGGGAATGACACTAGAAAGGACATAGAAGAAACAACACGAAGTCAAGAAAAGAGAAAGAGTTAAGCAGGTAAGACATGGGAAGAGTGAAGAAACAAAATTTATGTGTTCTTTAGAAGAGAGATCTCAAGGGACTCAAGAATCATAAAGTTCCTTCAAAGTAGCAACCGTAAATGAAGTCACTATCTACAGTTCATTGAACAGAAACCAATGGAATTAGGGAAGGGATTTCTAAGCAGACAAGAATGAGCAAAATCCTATTGCTGCATAAAGGAATTAATGAAAATTGGAGTTATCCAGAATCAGTGGAATGCTGGGGGAAAGATTACTTCAGGTAATTGATATTTAAATGTTGTTTATTTACAACCCAATAAAAGCTCAGACTTCACTAGAACAATTATTTTTATATTAAATACTAATTCATTATTAACACATGGCAAATTAAAACTAACAACCATGGCATTGGGATGTAGTCTTTTATTTCCCAATCTTGGCAGATGGATATTTAATAATTTGTTGTTAACTAATATAGATAAGTGTCTTATTGAATAAAAAGGAAATTGAGGACTATCACGTAGTAATTTGCTTTCATTAATTTCAGTAGGGTTCCTCTAGGCCCATGTCTGGTTTTTTTCCCCCTCCCTTCTTCCCAGCTTTATGCCCGAGGATAGTAATAGTAATGAAGTGAGAGTAAAAAGTCATAAAAATCATTTCATTCTTTGTCAGATAGTAAAACCTTTTCTCCTTCCTAAACTGCACAGAATGTGTCTGTGATTAGACAACAAATTCAATAAAACAAAGCATATTGATTGCCAAAGGGAGGAATTTTTATTTTTTATTTTTATTTTTTATTTTTCTCTTCAGAACTAATGGTGCTAAGCACTGTAGGAGGCTGTTCAAAGTAAAGCTACTTCTTCAGACAGCTGTCATCTGCAAGAGTGATCTGGTTGGCAGGGATAACATAGTTATGGAAAAAAATAGGATTTTATTATTGCAGATAAATGCCTGCAGAGCAGTTCTGGTGGGATGCAACTGTTCCAGATGTTACTGTAAGTTAGGTATTTCTTACTACACATAGCTATTTGATCAAGCTCTTTTTTTTTTTTTTTTTTTTTTTTTTTTTACAGCATTTTGCATCTGAGTATCTCAAAGCACTGTATCATTTAAAGCAAGCAGCTTGGTTTTGACTGTAATCTGATGCAAAAACTAGATAGAAAATATCTGTCCTGCTTTATGAAATATTTAAAAATTAATTTGTACTTTTTTTGCAGTAGAGTGTTCAAATTCTGCACCAAAGCAATGTTTTGAAAGAATTTAATAAGCATTATAAAATGGTGTTCAAAAATGTGAACACTTTCCCCCTAAATTAGAAATTATTAATCTACTGTCTGTATATTGTTGTATTAACACACTTATTGCAAAAGTTATAGCATTTCCTCTGTATCAAAACAAAACACTTCAGCATTAATCCACATTATTAAAAAAAACCAAGCAGAAATGACTTGTTTTGACACTTATCCCCCAAAATCTAATCAATTTGGACACCTTCTTGTGACCAGTTTTCATTCCCAAGTTACTGCAGTTTTTATGAGAGGCCACTGTCTGTCCCCCCAGCAGTATTTTAGCCAGTTTAGAGCTGCTTTCTATTATAACTGAGGCCCAAAGGACATACTTTCTTGATCACACAGGAGTTGGTGACTTGTGCTACATTAAATGCTGGAGCTCCTGGCTTTGTAAAATATATTCTCATCATGAGAGAGGAAGTTCAGGTGTGCACCTTAGCCCAGCACATGCTGTAAATACATTAAGTGTCTCAGCGTTCAGCATGGTTTGAAAGATGAAGATATGACTGGCCATACCCTCTTAAAAATGTGACAAGGTTTGGGATGCCATAAACTTGCTTCTGTTATATTTAGAGACTGGAATGGACTGCCCGGGGAGGTGGTGGAGTCTCTGTCCCTGCAGGTGTTGGAGGGAAGATTGGATGTGGTGCTCAGTGCCATGGTCTAGCTGGTGTCAGGGTGTTGGGTCATAGGCTGGACTTGATGACCTTGGAGGTCTATTCCAGCCTCAGAAATTCTGTGATTCTGT
>JANIJG010010601.1:0-12270 GCA_024611175.1 Megaceryle torquata | reverse complement strand
GTTGGCCGGGGCTCTGAGCACCCTGCTCTGGTTGCAGATGGCCCTGCTCCCTGCAGGGGGTTGGACCAGATGGCCTTGAAAGGTCCCTTCCCCCCAAACCAGTCTATGATTCTAACTTAAAATCTTAATAAAGCATAAAGAGCCTTTCCAATGGTTTTCAGTGGCTGTGAGGCTGAGATAGGAAAGGGCACATTTAAGGCACAATGACAAACAGAGACATTTTTAAGATTAGTGTAAAAACAGTAGAAGAAAATAAACAAAGT
Source organism: Megaceryle torquata (assembly GCA_024611175.1). NCBI lineage: Eukaryota > Metazoa > Chordata > Aves > Coraciiformes > Cerylidae > Megaceryle > Megaceryle torquata. The sequence continues at coordinate 12,007 of JANIJG010010601.1, read as the reverse complement.
TGTTTCATTTTGTATTTTCACAAAGGAAGCTATTCACAAAGTACAGAGGAAAGGAGCAGAATCTATTTTATACCCCCCCACCCCACCACGAGGCATTTAAATACACACAACATACCACAAAGCTCTGAGAATTTTTGGAAAGAACAACGCAGCACACGAGCAGTAAAAACACTGGGAGTCCCTGACACTTTCCCCAGCTCATCCCCAAGAACACAACCCAGCACATAGATCCGTGCTTTTGAGCTCCATTCCAAAGACACACAGAACACTGAGGCACTTGGGGCAGCCGTTACCCCAAGGTCTGACCCCCCAACAAACGCCGCTCGAGAAGAAAGCGAAATGATCACACCTTTCTTTTGGCATCGTACGCTCAGCGGGGTGTTTTGCCTGTCTGACTATGCAGCCAGCTTGCCGCGAGGTAAGCAAAGAATTTCCCATCCTGTTTGCACAACGCTGAGCTCCAGCACAGGAGAGGGGGAAAGTGCGAATATTCTGTGAAGCTCATGTGATCAAATCGCTCTTTTTGGAGCGTTTCTGTAAAGGAAAAGTGCCTCCATTTGCCCAGATGTGAAAGTCACTGAAGGAGAAATGGGAATGTATTGTCTCTATGAAGGAAAAATGAACATCTAGGCCCTGCCCATGCTGGTTTTTTGTTTATTTGTGTTTCTTCTTTGAAGTAAAATCTTTTTATGCTTAGCAAATATTAAACTCTTCGGGTCTCTTCAATATTTAATATCCACCACTTAGTCCTTGTTTTTGCATTTGTTGTATTTAAAAGAAAATAAAATGTTTTCTGAGGCCTAGAACAGGAACAGTGCTCTCACTATGGAGAGTGATCAATAATTACCAGTGCAGCCAACAAAGTAACTTCTGGTGCCACTGCGACTGAGCGAAGGAGGACTGGTGGAGCAAGAGCCTCTCATTTAACTGTGTGATGCATCCACTAATGTCTCATTTACACGGACACCTTCAGAAGGACAAAATTGTGACAGAGAAAAAGCAGGTAACAGCCAAACTGCTGCTGTGATCACTAGTTTCATGCCTATGCAAAGGGAGGGACAGAAGAAACAAGATGACGACTGTGGTCTTTGATTATATACCGAAAAACAAGCACCATGTGGTAAGGAAGCATCTAGGGAGGGGAGAAAAGAACTGGTGGCAACCAGCCACAGATGTCACGGGAAAAACAGAAGTGCAAAAGCATGACTGGTGTGGCAGAAGCAACGTGATGGAGAGCGGGATGACAAGCCCAGGTTGGACGGGGCTTTGAGCAACCTGGTCTAGCGGGAGGTGTCTCTGCTCGGTGCAGGGGGGGTGTAATGAGATGATGTGTAAGGTCCTTTCCAATCCTAACCACTCTAGGAGTATGAAATTCCTGCTTCTAGCTAGTGGAGAATCTTGTCCTCTTGTTAGGGAATAAACATGTGTACGTTGACTTTCTACGCTGTGGACTGACCGGTATAAAAAGATTTAAGGAAAGGAGGTATTGGAACCTCTTCTGCTCTGAGATCAAGTTCAGTTTTTGACTTGCACATCACTGGAGCTGAGCCATGAATCACCACCTCAAATGATTTCTCAACCATGAATGTCTGTCTCAAGACAGAATGGATGACTGAGCCATTTCCCAAATTTAGGCCTAACGTTGCACGTTAACCCCTGACACTCACCAGCCTTGCCCACAGAAAACACAGACATCTTCTGGGTTTCCGGGGACCATTTTCACTTGCAATTTGCTGCAAGGCTGAGGCACCACGTAAACCTCATGCAATAAAATGGGGTGTACACCAGTCAACTTTCCGATGCTTTAGGTCGATCTGGAGGGCTGGGAACGAGACAATCACATCATCATTTAGATAACCCTCCACAATTAAAGCAAAATCTTTTGTCCGGCTCACAGAACTCAGCTGTGTCAACTGAATCGCTCTGATTGAACTAATTGAATTTCAATTGCTCGAGTCTGGTTTTGAATGGTTTTGTCTGACAGTCAAAAGGCTGAAGACGCCCTTTATAAAAGGAAGTGTGCGTGGGGAGGGACAACAAATGATTTGGCTGTTACCCAGAAAATAACAAACGTGTAACGTTTCACTGGAGCTGCGTACACAGCTCTAGCTGTCAGCAGAGGCATCCAGTCACCAGTGTGGAGCGTGAAGCACTTGCCATGTTTTGGGGTCCTTCTTCCACAAGGGTCTGCAGAGCAGTAAAACCGAGCGTTACTGATTCAAGTGCTCCTTCACCTCTGTAGCTACTCTTGTGTCAGCAGACATGAAATACGCTTGAGTTACAGCTTTATAGGACACAGCGCGTGGACTAGAGAACAAGCATAGTGAGGAACAGCTGAGAGACCTGGGCTTGTTCAGCCTGGAGAGGAGGCTCAGGGGAGACCTTCTGGCTCTGACAGCTCCTGACAGGAGGTTGGAGACAGGGGGGGTTTGGGCTCTGCTCCCCAAGGAACAAGGGACAGGACAAGAGGAACTGGCCTCAAGCTGAGCCAGGGGAGGTTTAGGTTGGAGCCAAGGAGCAATTTCTTCCCCTTGAGGGTTGTCCAGGGCTGTCCCAGGCTGCCCAGGGAGGTTGTAGAGTCTCCTCCTCTGGAGATTCCAAACCTGCCTGCACTCAATCCTGGGCAACCTGCTCTGGGTGACCCTGTTTTATCAGGGGAGTTGGACCAAATGATCTGCAGAGGTTCCTTCCAACACCCACCATTCTGTGACTCAGTAATTAAGTTGAGTCTTCAATTTGCTAATTTAACTTTTTCTTTTCCTCCTCTACATCTTAAAAGTCGCTGCATTTATTTTTATAACTGGGCATAAAAAAAATAAAATGGTAGAAGACACAGGACCCACTTGAAGAGCAGCCTGCATGCCTAAGCAGTGCCAAGTCCTCCTGGGCAGACAGGAAGGGTAACTCTCCTGTCAGTTAGGATTTAGAAGATCTGATCTATCTACGTTCCCCACATCACTTACCGCAGCTCAGTTTACCCAAGTGGGCACAAGTCTTCCTCCTACTTGATCTCATGGGCCTTGTTCATCGCCATGAATGATTCTCTGATTCTTCCTCATTAACAGCCCATTGGCTCTGTCTCTGTCTCAACGAGTTTTTAAACCGTTACAAGAATTGCAAAATCCTCTTTCCGAGCACCGGAGTTTCACGTCCTATTGCCACCTGCGACTGACCTCAGAGTTTAACACCAGAATTATACTGGGAAAAAAAAAACAAAACAGTGATGGATGTAACAGTGCAGCACAGACCTTTACAATAGGCAGGGAAATTAACAAGGCACAAAGAAAAGCAGAGAAACAAAGGGATTATTAAACTCCATTTGTTAACCTACTTTGGGAGACTGTGAAGACCTAATTGTTGAGGAAAACCACTGTGGGATGAGCTGATCTCCTTTTTTACACCAGCTGAAAGCATAGTTTTTGCATTAGAACTAGATCTGGTTTTGTTTCAGTGGCTTTAAGAGATTATTTAAATCTTTAAAAAAAAATAATGAGTTTTCAGCCTGCTTTCTGTATGGGAAAGAGGTCGGAAGATGGTACAAAAAAAGAATGAAAATACAATTTTCAGGCTGGGGAGTTTCATTGTTAAATGGAATATAGCTAAATAAAAAGCCTTACAGTATCTGAAGGGTGGCTACAAGAAAGCTGGGGAGGGATTTCTGACAAGGGTTTGTAGTGATGGGACATGGGGTAACGGCTTCAAACTGGAAGTGAGGAGATCTAGACTAGAAATTGGGAAGAATTTCTTCACTCTGAGGGTGGTGAGACCCTGTCCCAGGCTGCCCAGGGAAGCTGTGGCTGCTCCATCACTGGAAGTGTTCAAGACCAGGTTGGATGGGGCTCTGAGCAACCTGCTCCAGTGGCAGGTGTCCCTGCCCATGGCAGGGGGGTTGGAATCAGATCATCTTTAAGGTCCCTTCCCACCCAAACCAGTCTGGGATTCTCCGAACTGAACCAAGTGAAGCCACAGGCAGGCGAGAGGCTGAGAGAGGCAAACCCAGCAGTTCTTTGGGGAGGATGAGGAAGACTGAATGGAATTAGGAAGGCTGAGTGTGTAAGTTTGTGTCACTCAGAACAGCCAGGAAGGAAGCCAAGTTTTCTCTTAATTAGGACAGAATAATTATTTCTACTGCACAGATGAAATTTTATGATCTGCTAATGCAGATGTTGGGGCTAGGCAGTTAAACAGCCTGCTCTGACTACAAACACCATAGCTCCTTGATTCCAGACCCATTTCTGACACCAAACTGAGGCACAACCTTTGGCAATTCACTTCAAGTGGAAAATGCACTTATTGAGTGCTAGAAAAGAGAGGTTTGATGACATGGTAGGGAGTGCAAATAACCTTTTGTTGTTAGTATTTCAGAAGTCCCCCACTTCCCTGGAAAAGATAATTCTCTTTTGAGCTAGCATATTATCTGAAGAAGTCTGGATCTAGCAGAACATTCCTTATCCCTCAAATTTTTCAAGAGCTCCTCACTCCAAATTCCATTTTGGATCAAACCTGAAATGTTCCATTCAACATAGCTGGAAAAAAGTCTATTAATCAAGTCAAAAGTCTGACCTGCAGATCAAGGAACAGCAAACAGAAAGTAGCATCATAGAAGTTGAAAAGGCCTATTTATTACAATACTGAAACAAATTAATTTATTATCAAAATAAAACTTTTCTGTAATGAAATGCAAAAATAGGAGCTATTTATGTTTAAGGGTTGGGGTTTTTTCCTTGCCTGAATTCAACAGGGTTTACTCTTGATCCAAGTAATTCTGTCTCTCTGAATCTCTGCCCTTTCACGATTATTTACAGAAAACACAACCTAAAAGTCTTACCACCTCCAACTCCAGAATTTTAGCCCAGCTTAAACACTTCAGGAACTCACGTCCAGCTCTGGGGGTGGTTTGAAGCCAAGCAGACACAGGTCCATCTGCAGACATCGGTCTGAAGCTGGCCAGTAGAACAAGGCATCACCCTTCTGCTGCTCCCATCTTTATCCCTGACACCGTGACCAGACACGAAGGATGTTTGGTTTTTTTTATACTGGCAGAAGTTACTACAGCAGCTGCACGGGTAATTACGCCAGTAATGTCCCACGAATCACATTCCTCTTCAAGTCCCCTGCCCAAGAACTGTCCTCACCTTCATCTTCACTACTTAAAGTGTCATACTCGAAAGCTCACAGCGAGTTTCGGACAATATGCTCTTTCTGCAGCCCGTGCTGCTTATTTTGGGTGTAAGAAAGAAACACACTCCCTTCTCCTTCTGCTAAATCAAAACCTAATCGTTCTGTAAAGGATCAAAACTACGAGTACACTTCCTTTTCCCTCTCCTGAAAAGGACAGAGCTGGTCAAATACTCCCCAGAGTTTTCTGGGAGTCTTAGTGGAGCAGCAAGGTGCCTTCAGCCGCTCACACTGCTGGTGTGCAGGCCTTGTAAAAAAAAAAAAACAACATTGGTGCCTTCGGTTACTCGGACAAACTGGCATAAAAAACCCCAAACAAAACACCTTTCCACATATCCCAACACACCCCGATTTCACAAGAATCTCTGAATTTTTCTACTGTCATTAGTCCTCCAAATCTATCTTGTCATCTTCAGCAACAGCTTCATCAGCCCTGCAAGCTCAGAACTTCATTATATAGTTTCATTTTGACATCAGCACTCACTGTATTTTCCACCTTAGTTTCAAAACACATTAACATGTAATTTTAACTTTGAATTCCTGCCGGCAACCTTCTTAAACTTTTCATACTAAAGCCTGACATTTTTCTCCCCCAACTCTGATTTTGTGTTTTATTCTGCCATACTTTAAAGCCATTTTACCACTCCAGAGTTCTCTTCCTGCTTCTGTGTTGATCCACTCACAGATTTACAATTAAAATGATAAATAAAAATGTTGATTTCCCACCCTCCCCTTTCTCACATGTCTAACAAGTTACTGTATTTGGATTCTCTACAAACTCCTTGGGAAAACTGCACAGCCTGTTCATCTGACTTCAAAGTTCAACTCTTTCTTTAATTTAGGATTTTTTTCACTTTCGTGTTACACACACATTTCCACCCCCCAAATTATCCTGAAGGTTTATCCAGCAATTAAATTAATCTGTAATATTTTTCAGCTTGCAATGTCCAGTTGATGAGATTTTACAAAAGTTCTGATTGTGAAGAGGGCAGCTTGTAAAAGGAAGAGTGAGAGCAGTAAGAATGGCTGAATAGTCAGTTACAGAGTAAGGAATGGGTAAGATAAACCACTGGAACCAACAGAACAATTATTTTTCATTTGTTAAATCCTGGACAGTAAAATAAAGTATCAGAGCCATAATAAAAAGCACTTATTTGTAGTGATGCCATCCTGCCTTCAGAATAATATGATTAATGCTTCAGGAAAGAAATACAAAGAAATTCGCCAGTTTCTTTGAAGAGCTGCCTGGTTATCCCCTGAACACCAAAGAATAAACCTAATGAATACTCTTTAGCCATCCTTTTCAGGAGATGATACACAGTGTACCTTCTAGTTTAAAAAAAAAAAATATACAGAAAACCAAAAACCTCAACTCCAAAACTCTTCTAAACCCTGTCCTAAAAATACACCAACTACCACAAGCAGTTTCGGTAGGAAATAAAAAGCTGTATTTGATAAAGAGTAACTAGGAGGGGTAAGGGGGTGTTGTACTGTAAAAGACTTGCAGAAAACTATTTAAACTATTTTAAAATCTGGTGTACAAGTTAGAGCACATTTGTGGGTGTATAGATTGATCAATTTATTCCTACAAACCGGCAAAAAAAAAAAAAAGTAAAACAATCTCTTTCCTTGTTTAGTTAATGATGAATTTCTAGGCTCTGCTGGTAGGTTTGATGTTGTGCAAATGAAAAGAGAAATAACATTCTACGCTCAGCTCTGAGGGGGTAAAAAAAATAATAAAAGCCACTTTTGAGACATACCAGAAGTATTCACCTCTTCTAATTCTCTAACTTAAACCGGCTGCTTCTCATTCGATACTTTGCTTTAAATAACCTTCCTTCAGTTCTCATCTGAGCTTCCCAGTCGAGTATCAACCTCTTACTTTGAAACCCTGCTGGAAAACAGAATATTGTGACACAAATGTGGAGTATTTGCAAGTAATTAATGCCCAAACCAATAGGAATTGCTCATAAGCCAGAGCAATTATACACCAGTCCCAGAAGCAAGCACTGAAAAACAGATTGTTTTCAACTTGTCCAACTCCCTCCAAGGGCTGATTACATGAAAAATAAAAAGAGCAAATAACAGCAACCAAGACCCCTTCGGGGTTGCCCACTCGGTTTACATCTTGCTCAATGCTACTGGGAGAGACTTAAACAACTGCACCACAGACAGAAGGCATGGCAGCAAACATTCAAGCCTCTTAAAAAAGGCAGGAAGCTCCACAGCTTCTTCATCCAACACTTGCTCTTCTTTCTGGTTTTATTCTTCCCAGAGCACTCCCCCATTGATTTAAAGGGTCTCGAAACGCAAATATGAGTTGTCAGAACATTTACATAGTTTCCCTATGCTTATTTTTGTCCCTTTTCCACAGAATTCTTGGATATCAGCAATCAATACTGTTCTAAATGCTATGCTGATGGGGTGGGGAAGAGGCACAATTTTAGAACAGAATTTTCTCTTTCAGGTTTCCCTATCTCCACAGCCAGAAGTGACTGAAGAAGATGTTACACAAAACATGAAGGCAAGCATTGTCTAGATACAGCAGGGACAAACAAGATACCAGCAGATCTACAAAGGAGCATTATAAACCGCCAAAAAAACCACCCCCACAACAATGAAAAAGCAACAAAACAACCCACCCTGATCAGCAGCTCATTGCAGCAAACGCTCCACTACCCAACAGTTCTTACAGGATTTCACACATGATGCATATGCTTAATGTATAGGAGCCCTTCACGCGAAAGGTATGTTCATGTAAGGCTGTAGTATTGATGTTAAAAACTGAAAGCGAGCCGTAACCACCCGTAACAAAATATAAACTGTGGATGAAATCACCTTGCTGGCCAAACTGCAGTTGCATTAAATAGGGTTTGTTTTTTTTTTTAAAGCTAGGTCAGAAAATAGCTGAAAATTAATCATACAGAAGCTCCAGAAAAGCTAACTCAGGCTCAGCCAGAACTAAAGGTTCTCTAGCAAGGGGGTTTAGTACTTGATATTTTGGCCCAGGATTCCAATCAGCTTCAAGGTGCTGCCCCAAATCTAGAATTTCCTTTTCAGACAGTTAACACCAGAGTACTTTGAGCAATGGAGAAATGGGATAAATACGCGAACGCTGTACAAAAATCAAACACTAACTGTGGCAATTACTCACTGTATTAACTCTTTCCTACATGAGCTTTAAAAATTAGAACATACAGATGAGAAGACAGAATATTTTTCATCTTCTAAGGGGAGACTGACCAGGGATCCTACGGAGCAGTTTCCCACCATCCTAAGCAGGGCTCAGACCACAGTTAAGGACTCAGATAGGACAGGATTCCATGCTGCATCAGTACGTGGTAGTTCTAATCAACGATATCTATAATAGACAGTTAACAGCTTTATTCATAGAAACACAGCATAAAAATTCCTCAACTAAGAGACTTAGTATCACTTCATCAAACCGTGACCGTTTCTTCCTCATTACAAAGAGGATGAAACTGGATCCTTAATTTAAGTGGCATAGTCACATCCATTTTTAAAGCTGATTTACTTTTACTTTTTTTTTTAGTAACCTAAAGCATTAGTCAGTCCGGCGAGCAGATATTTTTTGTTGCAAAGATGTTATTTACAACTTATTTACTGTTGTGATAGGATGTTTAGGTATTTGGCCAGTAGTTCTCCAGACTTCTCAAACCCTTGCGATACAAGCAGCACGCACACGAATGGGGCAGAGAGGAAACCAACAGCTTTACACATTTAATTTTGGTTTTGAACTCTGAAAGTTTCCCGCAATAATTTGGAGGGGGACATTTTATAGAACTTTATATAAATTAGAATACACATCACCTTTCTTACAAGAAAACACAGGAAAAAGCATCTCTGCCTTCTCAGAAACTTTTTTTCTTAGTATTATGTTGGTTTAGTTAATACTTATAGACACTTTGCTTCCACAATAAAAAGTTCTTTTCCAAAGGTCTTCGCCTGTGCCATGAAAACAAACTCCAGACCAAACCTTCCTCTGTGACGCCTCAGCCCAGGGGCCACCTTTGTTCGCACCTGTAAAGGAGAATTTAAAACAGAGCTAAAATAAAATTCACCCTGATCCTGAAGCCCTAAATGCTTTGTAAAGTTTATATTTTAAAACCTCTGCAGTAACTTCTAAGCAGTGCCTCGGAACAATAAATAAAAAGACCTGTCCATGCCACAGACAAAAGTGAAAACTGACGGCTCTAACAGCTAATTCATAATGAGGCCCTAACCAGCACATAACTATTAACCTGTTGCAGAATAAAGTGGTACCGTGCTATAAATGACACTTTTTACCTTAACCTGGATCCAGCTCGACCTTTCTCCCAGCTCGTACACTCTCAACAGAACTTGTGCTTAGTTGTCAACCATGTCCGTTAGTTTATCGGCAGATGATGCAGGTAAAAGAAGTATCTCCATCCTGCACTGCAAAATATTTTGACAAGACAGACATCTTTCCAGCAATTCTCATCTTTTTGTTGATAACAGATATGAAATGTTTCAAACAACATTTTTCCAGCCTTGTCTTTTTTCAGCCACCTGAGATGAAGCCAAGGTTAACAAGTCCACCAAAAGTCCAGCGACTCTGCACGAAGGGACAAGGAGGAACCTCGCTAAGCAAATAAAGCGTGTTTTACCTATCGTCTGCTAAAACGGTTCCCTACATTTGGAGAAAAAACCCAACAAAACAAAACAAACAAAACCAGTCACAAGTCCACAGAGACCAGCAAGCACGGGGTTTCACCACGGTCAGAACGCTGGTGGATCCAAGACCTGCCCTGCCGCAGATTGCAAGCCCTGCCAGGACACATCTGCCACCTCACTTCAGAAGTCTGCCTGGCAAGAGGTACAGGAGAAGACACCTCCTGTCAGCACCACAGCCCCTGCCCCATCACTTCGTCCGACAGCTGAGCGGGAGTCACAGCAAGAGCAGGGCTTCAAGCTTTGGGTGACACAGTCAGAGCAGCCACAACCATCCCCACGGAAGCCTTCCCGAGTGGGCAGCGCCCGGCCCGGGATTTTTCTGCACAACCAACGTCTCCTCGTCCTCCGTCCCTCTGCCCAGAGCCCTCAGCAGCCCCTTCGCCCCAAGCAGGGCGGTGAGGCCCAAAGCGGTAACACCCGGCGCTGACCAACCACCACCCGCCCGGCACGAGCGGCACCGACGCCCTCCGCGCTTGCCCGCCGCGAGGAGGTCGATGAGGGAGGACGGGCAGGCAGGCCCCGGTAGAGCAGGGCGGCTTCGCTTCCCTTCCCTTCCCCTTCGGGCCGCCGCCACCGCTGAGGAGATGGGCGCCCCGCCCCCGCGCGCCGCTCCGCCCGCCTCCCGCCTTCCCCGCCCCGCCGCCCGCCATTCCCTTCGCCCTCCGCCGCCCCGCTCCGCACCTTCATTCCCTCCCTTCCTGGCCGCTCGCCCCTTGCCCGGGCGAACTCCGGCTCTTAGGGGGGCCGCTCCCCGCCCCTCGACGCCCTCCCCTCGGCTCCGGCAGGCGGTGGGGAGGAGGGAAAGCAGGAGCGGGGCGGGAAGAAGGCAAAAGCGAACCCCATCCCCACCGCGGAGCCGCTGCTGCTGCCGCTCCTTCCCCATCAGCCACCAGCACGGAATGATCCTCCGCTCCCAGCCGGGCTGTCCCCCTGGCCGGCTTCGCCGCTCCCCCATTGGCTTCCACCTCCCCTTACCCGCCCCATTGGCTCCGGCCTGGAGTTGAGGCGCTGCGGTTGGTTGGGAGAGACGTCAATCAGGCCGGAGCCCCCGGGAGCGCCCGCCTCCGCAGTTATCAGGTTAGTGTTCGCCGCGGTGCTGGGGCTCGGGATTCCGAGCGGAGCTGGTTGAGCCCTCAAAGTCCCCGACCGAGCGCGCTGGCTTTGGGGGGGTCTCCATCGGCGGTGCCACTGCAGCGAGCGGAGCCGGCGACAGCGAGCGACTCCCGCCAGCCACGGACATGGACATGAAGAAAAGGATCCACTTAGAGCTGCGGAACAGGACGCCCTCAGATGTAAGCAATGCAAAAAAAAAAAAAAAAAAAAAAATAAAAATAATAAAAAACCCATCCCCACTTTTTTTTTTTTTTTAATAATATATTTTTTTTGGAGGTGGGGGGTACATCCCAAACCCACGGCGAAGAAGGGAGGGGGTGTGGGGAAAGCGGCGGCGGCGACGGCAGTGGGGCCGGTGCTGCCCTTGAGGTGCCTACCTGTGTGTGTGGGGTTGTGCACCCCAATTTTGGGGGTACCCGGCGGCGCACGCGTTACGATGGGGTTGGAAAAGGCGGGGTGTATGTGTGTGTGTGTGTGTTGTGTGTGGCTCTGTGTGTGTGTGTGAAAACTAGAGGCTGGCTCCCGACTCCTCTGGGTGTGCGATGCCTTCGAGGGGGCTCGCCGGGGCATTAAATAAAAATAAGTTGGTCGCTCCTCTTCTCGGCGTGTTTAGTTGGCAAATATTTGCGGAGGGTGCTGGGCAGGGAGAGGCAGACAGGGACCGCGAGTGAGTTGGAAACGGTTTAGTTTAAAGTGCGTCTTCGTTTCTTTGCAGTGATCAGGCAAGAGAGACTGGGGAGCCATATTTGTAACTTTGTAGTCCTCATGAACGCGCCCTTTCTCTCTCTCTCTCTCTCTCTCTCTTCTCTTCCTCTCTCCAGATGCTGAGAAGATAAAAGAAAAAAGAATTTTAAAACCCATGCTTAGCGCTTTGGTTTTTGCTTCTTGCTTTTTTTTTTTTTTTTTTTTGGTTTGGGGTTTTTTATGGGTTTTTTTTTTTTGTTTTTTTTTTTGGCGATCGGGTATCGCCGCCGGTAGCGAGAGCATTGAATCAAAAAAA
>JANIJG010010600.1:10770-29241 GCA_024611175.1 Megaceryle torquata | reverse complement strand
CAAGATCTTGGGAGGGGACGTGACTGGGACAGCTGACCCAAAGGGATGTTCCATACCATATGATGTCAGCTGAACTATAACGGCTAGGAAAAGGAGGAGGATTGGGGGCATCGGCTTGTCCTCCAAGCAACCGCTACATGTTTGGAGCCCTGCTTCCTGAAAAGCGCCAGACGGTGCCTGCTGATGGAAAGCAGAGAATAAATCTTTGTTCTCTTTTGCTTCTACCCACAGCCTTACTTTGCTTTTCCATTAAACTGCTTTTGTCAGCCCACGAGTTTCATCTTATTTTCTCCCCCCTGGTCCAGCTGAGGGGCGGGGGGGAGAAGTGACAGAGCAGCTGGGTGGGCACCTGGTGTCCAGTCAGGGTCAAACCACCACAGATACTTGTGTGCAAAACTGGTTTTTTCCTTAGAAAGACTGAAAATTAGTACCTTTTCCTTTAGTCAGATTACTCCTCTGACAGTTTATAGGGCAGATGAGTGGTTGAAAATACTGTTTTTCAGGCCAACACCTTGCTGAGGCTGCACCATGTGGGGACACCAGCAGGACTACAGAATTCAAATTAATATATATATACATCAAGGGTTTTCTAAAATCCTCTAAATGGCTGAACAAGTATACTAAGAAAGGAGATGCAAAGTTAATTTTTCTATGAGAGCGAATATCTTGCTTAACAAAGGAGAAAAATATTAGTTATAAGTTCCCAGCTGAGCACTCTGAGATGTGTTTGGTGAATGCTTTTAGTATGAGTGGCTTTGGCGAGGGTGAAATACTGTATATTTTTCCCACATTATGCAAGAATTGGGTGAACTGAATGTTTCTGATTACTCAACCCAGCAAACACAAAGTCATTTCAATCCACCACGTTTTGCTTCTAAAGTCAGTCTAAAAAGGGACAGAAGGCCATTTAATGTGGCACAATGGTTGCACAGTGACCCTCTAAGTGATGTCCTGTCCTTACCTGGAGCTCATCCCATTTATTTACCGGTAAGGTTAGGCAGGATTGTTCCTTGTTTTGTGGAGCTGTGTGTTTTGGGGTTTTGTTTTGGTATTTTGTCTTTTTTTTTCCCCATTTTGCTGGTCAAAGTGGGGCATGAAGTGAAGGAAAGCTCCTGCTCCAATCCAGGGCTTTTATCGCACGGCAATCTTCCCTTTTACTGTCCAGTGAGCCAAAATTGCATCTATTCTCTATTATTAACATCATCTAGAGAGCAAAATGATTGCACTTTCTTCCCAACACTGTCAAATGGGTGGTTTCATTTTCCTCATCTAGGATCTCCATGTATGTGCCTTTGATTGAGCTGGAGACCCCTCTGCCCAGCCCGTTCTCATTTTTCCCTTCAGCTCCTGTGTGTGATATATATAAAGTACCTTTACCATAGGGGGAAAAAAAAAAAAAAAAAAAAGAAGTGATCACTCCACTAAAGTGAACAATGTGAATTTTCGGTTTGCTTCTTTTTGACTTATTATCTACAGAGAAACCTAAACTCCAGTGTTTGCTTCATGCTGATTATCCTTCTGGGGATAAAGAAAAGCATCGATTTTTCTTTTACCCTACTTTCCCCTTTGCTTCTATGCAAACAGTCTATAGACTCTCTTATGTGACTTTTTCCTCCCGTTGAAGACAAAAGTGAGGATTTTTTGCAGCCACAAACTGTTACGATCAGCACCGTTTGTCCCATTTCTCCCCCCAGCCTACACTTCCTCCCCCCCCGGTTTCATGTGACGATTTATTGCTAAAGAGCGTATTTTCCATTAGAGGAGCAGAAGGGGGGGGAGTACCAAACAAACTCCAGTGGCTGCATTCAAAGTGTAATGCTTCTTATCACAAATAATTTAAAAAATGCAAGAACCCCAATTTGCAGCTAGGAGGCCCACTTGAGGGATCAGTTAAAATTTACTCCTTTATACGCATGCCAACTTTGACTTCAAAAAGACTTTATTCCCAAGGATAAACAACCCAATATTTGTGTAATATAATTAAGTGAAGGCATCTTTAAATGTCATACCAGCTTGTGCCATGCTTTAAATTGTTATGCATCAACAGAATTTAACGAGATGGCCAAGGATCCTGCTTCCTGCGTGAATGCGATAAGCCACAAATACTGTATAGCTCTTTAATAGATTGCCAAAATAAAGCATTTTGTATGCAAATTATTCATGGAGTGGCAAAGCTAATATAGTGCCAAAATTACGCCCACTGGTCCTCTGCAATTAGTAGTTAAGTTGAAGTATCTTCAAACTGCAGAATTTCTTTCAGTGTCTCCCAATACTTGAAACATCTTTTCATTTATGAAAATAGGAAATAGCAGCTTTTATTTTCCTTTTAAGGTTTAGGGTATGCACGCACTATAGCAGGGAGGTGGCAAGCGGGATCTAATCAGAATAACTGCACATAGGCTACCCGGGAAATAAATATGAAAGTCCAGTGACTTGCAAGAAAGTTGAAGGAGAAAGAAGAAAAAAAAAAATTATTTCCTCCTCTCAGCCTGTGCCCCTAAAATAAAGTATGTGATCCCTGTGAAGTGGGGCTGAAAAAGCTGAGAAATCCACAGCAAGTCCAAAGTGGAAATACGAGCATCTGGCTGATGGCTTGGACGGGCTGATGGTGCCCCCCAAGTACGCACCTTCTAATCTCCTCCAGAAATCACCCATGTCCCCCTGACAGCTCTGGGAGAAAATATCCTCGGGGTGCAGCAAGCAGAGGAGCCACCACCACAAAAGGCCAACACCAGATCATTTAACCTATAGCTTTGCTGGTGAGGAATCACCTAAAATGTTCTTCTCCAGCAGGTTCGAGGATAAGCCATCCACTACCAGGAGTCTCTAGTTTCAGGTGCACAAATAAGAAAAGGCACGCCACAGAATCACTGAATGGAGGGGGTTGGAAGGGACCTCTGGAGATCATCGAGTCCAACCCCCCCTGCCAGATCAGGGTCACCCAGAAGAGGCTGCCCTCATGTCCAGGTGGTTTTTGAAAGCCTCCAGAGCAGGAGACTCCGCCACTTCTCTGGGCAGCCTGTTCCAGGCTCTGTCACTCTCACAGGAAAGAAGTTTTTCCTCATGTTGAGGTGGAACTGCATGTGTTCCAGTTTGTGCCTGTTGCCCCTTGTCCTGTCACTGGGCACCACTCAAAAGATACTGGCCCCATCCTCTTGACACACGCTCTTTACTTACTGGTACACTTTGACTATACATCTGGGAAATACTTGCAAAACTCTCACTTTTTCTCCCCTGAAGAGCAGCAACAGGGATCCTTAGCAAGGAAGGGAAAGGGAGGAAAAAAGGACGGAAAAAGGATTTTCCAATCTCCACATTTCCAGTAGAAAACCTCTTTCCCTCTTCTTAGCCCTTCAAGATCATCTCCCATACTAACCTAGGGCCAGTGAGACAGCTGTGCAAAGTGGGGGAAAGCAGAATGGCTTCTTGATAGAGAAGTTTTCTGAGAAACTTTGAATAGTTGAATTAGGAAACTGCAAAGTATGCAGGGCAACTTTTACCCTCTTTGGTGTCACTTGCAATAGTGCAGGGAGATGAAGCTAGTGAAGAAGTGGAGGAGCAGGTGAGTCCTGTAGATCATGTCCCAGTTCTGTAGAGTTAACACCAACTGTATTTTTCATTTACAATCTAATCATCAGAAGGCTATAGCAGATGTCAAGGGCCTGGGACAGTGATTTAAGGAGTCTGTGTCAAACCGCTTGGACCTAGGCGGCCTTTTCGAAGCTAACCTGGAGGATTTACTACCAGCTAAACAACAAATGTAATTTCAGTCACAAACTGTTTTATGAAATGTTGTGGAATACCATAAACAATGCTATTCAGTCTCGTGAACTCCAAAACCTGTAATCTACAGCTTTCTCTTAACCTGGAAGGCAGTGGGGGGGACCCAAACCCAACAGCCCCCTCCTCCGTGCTTGGATATCAAGGGATGGAACAGAGAGCGGGTCTTATGGCAGAAACCAGCAGCCCCTTGGAAAACAAATAAAAGCAGCTACCACCATTAATAACAAAGAACATGCATTTTGTCCTTTTTTATAGTGATGCTGGTTTCAACGTGTCCTGTTTTATAGCACCGCAGGTTTAAAGGTCCGCCCCGCAGAGGTGAGAGCTTTGCCACAGCGTCTCTCCTGACAAGACCTGGCAGAAGTCACGGGGATGGCACTGCCCTGGCACCTCCATCTGCAGCCCTTGGCCGTGGGGAGGACTTGCCAGATGCTATTGGTCTGGGTCCCGTGCTGACAACTTGTCATCGATTGCATTAAAAAAAACCACAGAAAAAAACCCCAACCCCGGCAACCAATGAAAATCAATCTTCTGATGCTCGGCTGCCTTAAATACCAGTAGAGCAAACAAACAGCCCTAAACAATACAGCAGAACCCATATATCAATTACCCTAAATGCTCAAGCATTTTTACTTCACAGCCTGCAACATCCGACTGTGGTACCCGCACCCACTGCGCCGAGATGATAATGGTGCCGCATTGTTCCCGGGCGCCTGGCGGCCAGATAAGGGCTGCCTGCACTTAGATGATAATGAAAGTGGGCAGACTTAACATTGTGATTGGAAAATTTCTTGGGTCTCAGAAAAAGGTTCTATTAAGCCCACTGACCCCAATTGAATATTAATTAGCTAATTAACAGATTTATTGTTCCACGCAATTTCTGGAGAGGCAATTTTTTTTCCAAGTGCCATTATTTTTTTAAATTATTTTTTGCATTGTGTATAATTGAATCTTTGCAGCTGCCAGCATCTTCTGCATGATTTGGCAAAAAAAAGAAAGGAAAAGCACTTATAGCTTTCCTTTTTTTTTTTTTTTTTCCAGACCTGAATGTTTCCAATCGCTTTAGTGAGTGTTTGGGGGTGGAGGAGGAAGGGAGGGGGAAAGGCAGCTGATTTATGTTGCATTCTACTGATTTATTTATTCTTAAGAGCTTAACTTAAAAATATCCACACTTCTTTTTTTTTTCCCCCTATTATGATTCACTGGTCTATCTGTTAGCCTGAGGTTACACCACTTTGTGCTATTATACCCAGGAAACACACTGAGGTCTGTGCCCTGTCCCTCTTTATAGGTTCTTTTAAGCCTTGTGCATCTTTCCTCTCATCTTACCTGTTTGCTTCTGCTCTTTTCTGATCTGAAACCACTTTCTGCCCAGCTGGGAAGGGCAGGGGACTTGGGCAAGCTGGTCTCAGCCCCTCCTGCAGGACGGCTGCTTGCACGGACCACCACAGTTTGCATTTTACTGCAAAGTATTTTTCTAAATACTGAATTATTGGGAAAGAGAAGCGAGTTGATATTTTACCATATGGATGATTTGTGACCATTTTGAAGAAGTTTATTTGGCACAGATGGCTCCAAGAGCCTCACAGTTCAGCGAGCAAGGGCCCGTGGCGATCTGCCGCGTGATGCTCTTACTGGGGCCGGGGGGGGGAAGGGGTTGGTGTTGCAGATTTCTTACAAATCATTTCCTGCATCGTATCTTTTCCTACAGAAGTAGGCTGTCTCTTAAATAACCTGTGATATTACTGCGAGTGCTGCCCAAAGATGCTAATGTAAGCGCTTGCTAATAGTTCCAGAATTAAAAATCAAGATATTCTTCTGATGTTACAAGCTATAGTGGAAAATATCATCAGTGAACATCATTATCCTGTGAAAAGTAGAAAAGGCAGAAATAATCTTGCATTAGAGAACAGAAAACATGCAATTTGTGTGGTGCAAGAGAGCGTGCAGATCTCTTAAGTCCATACACCTGGGCTTAGGGCTACTTCTTGTGTCCAAAGCCAGGATTTGCATAATCTGCTGTAGCAAGCATGGCTCAAAACTGAGACCTGGATCTTCTAACTGTGTCTTCTTTTAAGATGTATATTTTTCCTCTCTGCCCATACAGTAAACACACCGAGACAACTGTATATGAAAAGTATGGTTAAAAATGACAAAAAAAGAGCCCTCCTGCAGAGGCCTGTGAAACTCTTCGGTGCTTACAGATGTGAAACCACATTTGCCTTGTCCCCCGTGGACAGAAGAGACTGTAATAGAGACAGGCTTGAACCAGCCACAGCTACAGGTGGGTCCAGGAATGGTGAATGCTCACAGATTGTTCCTCCTCGGTTTGATGATTTTCCTGTTTCTTTTGTTTGTTTTTTTTGTTTTGTTTTGTTTGTTCGTTTGTTTTTTCTTTTTTAATAAACCCACCAGTTTCAAGGAAATAATTCATTTGTAGCTTCTAAGCAATTCATATTTCTACAGCTCACAGAAGTGCTTGGAAACCTGTGGAACAGGTCCTTGATGACTCAAGAGAGTTGGTGTATCCACAGAAATGCTGGTTGGCCAAATTAAATGGTCAAAATACATCCATTGGGTAGCACTCTCGACTGTTAGAGGGGACACTGGTGCAGATCGTGGACTCTATTCACACAGTGACACAAAAACAGCTTGTCACCCTTTTCTAAGGGGTAGACAGGCACTCAATGTCCAGAACCAAGTTGTATGACCCAGAGACAAGCCACCAGAGGCAACTCTGGGCCCTGGCTAAATTTGGATCCAACCAACAGTTTTACCAGTCACAGGGTGCAGAAGTGTTGGTATCTGGCTGCCTTTGTCCATCACAGAAATAAAACTGAACTGAAATGTTCAAGTCTGGACACGGCACCCACATTCACAACATTTTTGCTCAGGAGCTACCTGGGGTCCCGTGTGATGTTCTTCACCAGATTGGCCTTCACGAGGTGAATTGAGACGTTTTAATGAAGAGCTGCTGTCAAACAGCTTTTCATTGAGTTTTCTCTGCCTTCTTTACAGCCATATCCTATCCTTTCAGGGAGGTGGTGTTTAAAACACACGATCATTTACTTAAAATTATTAGATGAAATACTACTGGCGCTCCAAGTGAAAACTAATAAAAACACCAAGAAGTGTGATTTCCATTTAAATATAAAAACATAAGAGATAGGGAAGGAGAAACGCAAAGCTTGCACTAGGATTATAGAGATATGTGAACTGTGCCAGTTTAAAGAGCCTGGACTAGACTCATCAAAAGGATGGTGGATATTATTTCATATTGTCTTTGACCTTCTACTCTAATGTAATTACTAGGAACAATTTAAATAACTTTTTTTTTTCTTTTCCAGAGGAGGGGAAAAAAAAAAAAAAGAAACGAAACCATGCATTTTCCATTGCTTAAAACTGGAAAACAAAATGTTTGATTGAGGTCATCTTGACATCCATTAGTGTGATAAATGAAGTGGAATTCAAGGCTGCTCCATTATCAAGGTTCATTTTCGTTGTTCAGATCTGGTTTTCCCCCCTTCTCTCTCTCCCTCTTTTTTTTTTTTTAAAACAAAACAAAACAAAACAAACCAACAAACCAACATGGCCTCAGACTCAAGGCTGATTACAATAATTACATTTTCTACCCATAATAGTACAAATGATTCAAAGAGTTATTCAGAATGTTTCAATGTCAGCACTTAGATAAATGCTCCTTCTTTCCTAGGGATTGCATTTTTTATGCAGAAGGTTAGTTAGCAGCAGCAATAACGGTATAGCTGTCAGAAAGCCCTGAATTTACATGCCCAGTAACTACATTCACAATTGTTTGGTACTCAGCGTGGCAACGAGACTGAATGGGCTACCAGATAATTTATAACTGCTCCCCAATACAAGAAGAACAATTATATTGTGTGCAGTATAAAATGGCCATTATTTAGCTCAATTTTTAAAAATTATTTGAACAAAATGCCTATCCTTTGCAGGGCTATTTTCTTCTTGGGTCTAATTAGATACCCGAGGAATACAGGATATATAAATTTTAGCCAGCAAATATATTTATGGAATTTTAATTCGCTTCTTGTATACCTCTGCCATAAACCTTGTAAGCCTTCTCTGGGAGGTTTTTAATCTTAAAGGTAAGAAAAAAACAGGCGAAAGAGAGCTACAGTCATACAAAAGGTAGCTGCCATTTTTCTGCTGAGCAGCAAGACCCCAGCTGTATGTCCCCTCTTGTACCAGAAAATTACTGTTGAGTGTTTTACAAGAACAAGTTTGTTTCTGCAGACTTGAGAGATTCCATCTACTCATGGGGGGAGCGGGGCCAGCATTGGGTAGAGCTTCACAGGGGCTTCAAGCAGGCTGGGGCCCAGAGAACCCTCTAGCACCTGAGCTAAAGCCACCAACCCACTCCCCAGCCTCCAACCCCTCCTTGGCTTTCGTGGGGAGCAGATCAAACGGCTGGGGAGGAAGCCTTTTTGCCAAAATTCTCCGCGTGGCAATTTTAGCATCTCACTGAACACAAAGCAACCCCCAAACCAATTAATAAGCTCATGACTGCCCACCTTCCTTTGGGGGTGATGGCTGCAGAGAGGCTTCGCAGCACCCACCACACCAGGCTGTAGCGCCCAGTTGGTTGCAAAACAGGGAAATTTTAGCCTAGAGCGAAAAAATTATTTCCATTTACAAAGGGAAGCACTTTTCCTCACTTTCTTCCAAAGTATTTCAAAACAAAACACATAACCAAATAGAAATCGAAGGAGAGTCAGGTTTTACCAGCTTCTGTATAACTGGCAACTAAATGAAAGTTGATGTAAAGGAGGGACAGACAGACAGGCAGATGTCAGAGATGTCAGACTTGTTTAAGACATTGTCAAAACTTAAATTGTGCTGATTTTGAAAGGAAATTAGCCATGCTATTACCAAGATGGGCTTTCAGTCAAAGTCTTAAATTAGTCTTTCCTCTCTTGAATGAAACCTTAAAATATCTAACATCTCTTAATCTGATCCAGCTGCCCAAGAGCTGGCGTTGCCCATCACTGCATAGCCAGGCCACAAAACATCATGTTAACCCCTGCCTTGGAAAGGAGGTCTTCTGTGGAATTGCATCTGCATCCATCTAACTACAGCAAATCTGCTCACATTTCTTCTAATGGAAGAAAAAACCAAAACCCAAAAGGATGTAGGGGATACTGGGGAAGCAGCAGGCAGGGGAGCAGCCGTGGCCGTGTCCCGCCAGCATTTCAGCAAAGCTGTGCCACAGCAGCTCCCACCTGCCCTTTCCTTCAGGGAGTCCAAGGGTATAGATGCAAGAGAGAGCTGGGCTGAGAGGCTGTGTTGAGTGCAATTAATTTATATCTCCATTTAAATAAAACCCTCTCATAGTCATAGCTTGGGAGGAGACAGCACCACTTGGCAAACAAAATTGTATTAAGTGCACTCCACTAGAAATGTTTATACTTTGTCCCTGAGAAATGTTTATGCTGGAGTACAGTATTTAACTTATCAATTTGAAAATGAATGACGAGGAGAGGAGTACAGAGGCTTTCTTATTTCAGAAACATTTGTTAAGTGCCTTTCATTTGCAACAGCTCCAAAGTCAGGGTAAGTCATCTTGGTCTAGAGGAGTCTGCAGCGACCTGAGCAATGCTGAGCACGCTGGCGGGGGCACTCCAGCAAATGTATACCCCAAAAATGAGTGGAAGTTTGGGGAAATGTCTTCATTTCTGATTAAATTCCTTTCTTCTTTCCATCTCCTGGTACTGAATCGGCCTCAGGAGCCTAAAATTACCAGCGCACCCCCCTCACATCCTCCCCCTGCATTCCCAGTGCAGGGTGCCATCAGACACAATGGTCTGTCCACAGGGGTGCAGGAGCAGCACACACCCCTGCCCAGCATGGGCTTTTTGCTGCTGGGGCAGCTGGTCTCCTGCTCCAATTAAATACTTTTTATAATATGAGAAGAATAAACCCAAGCTGTATTTACTGCCTCAGTCCTTTTCCCCTGCAGACCGCATGGGACGAGTGTAAAATAGCAGGATGCTCCCTTCAGACTCTCTAGGGCCATGCATGCTTCTGAACACTTCATTTAGCAGCTAAGAAGGTGTATCCCCACTCTGACAGCACTACACGCCACCCAACAATTCTGGCAGCAAAGTCACCTCTCTCCTTCCCACTGAGCAAACCAGTGCCTCCACGTTTTGGAGGCTGCTGCTTGGTCAGTGGCCAGCAGCCAGCTGTGTCTGTCACTGGCTTGGGTGCCACTGATCTGTCACTCTGCACATTTCTGGCCCAGACATGGAGACCTTTCCACTCTCTTTGGACTTCAGGTTTCAGCCCATGAAAGAGTAAATCAGCAGTTGAACTGGCTCACCTTTGCCAATGGGTCTTATTCCAGGCCAGATTAACAACTGGGTCACTGGGGGCACATTTTTACTCAAATGCAGACCTCTCTACTCCTGTGTGCAAATGCTGGATACCAAACTGCTGAACTAGAGAACCCAAATTAAATTGCATTCACTTCACTGCAGCATCATACATAAAAATAAAAAGGCATACATAAAAATAAAAAGGCCAGGTGTGGAGCTGGAAGACACTGGTACTGTGTTTCAAAGGGGAATGTGCCTTTTAACACCTGCTTGCATGAGGGGTATATGCTCTCCACCTTCTCTACCACCCACAAGCAAGGGTTCCTGCACTGGGCACCTTCAGGATGCTCAAAACCAGGATTATCCCATCCTCCCCACACAAGACCCCAGCTGGCAGCTGCAACAGGAGCCCACATGGGCAATCCCAGCCACCGCAAAAACAGTTTACTCCGTTAAAAGCAAACCTGAGCAGGAGACGGTTTAACTCTCCTTCATGTGCTAGTTGGTGCCACAGACCTCAACTTCAGCACCCCAAAAGCTGCTGTTGACAAATGCCAGCTCTTCCTCTATTCATACTGCTTGCAGGTACCAGGAGAGCCCCACAGCCCAGCTCCATAGTGACTCACGGAAGCCCGTAACCACCAACCACCCCACCAGCACTTTAATTCCCCCATCACACCCCAACAAGGCTGTGGAGCACCATGCTGCCAGTGTCCCAGCTCCTCGCATGTGGCATAATGAGGATGGGGAAAGATCCATCAGAGGGGGGGAAGTTTAAAAAGAGAAGGACTAGGAGCAGGAGGGGAAGGAACGTTGTTCACTCTAACCATCACCCATAACCTCCTGTTTGATCTTTACATGAGGCACCCAGAAAGTCAAAGAGAGGTGGTATAGGTGTGAATCCAGGAATAAGTGTGCATTTAATGCTTCTCATTCTATGATGAAACATGACACTGACATTTTACCAAGGTATCTTCAGAAGGTATTAGCGAGGAAAAACCTGCCCAAAGCCAACAGCCCAGAACATACGAAAGAAGAGAAAGGATGGCTACTGGGAGAAGAGACACAAGAGGGAAAGAGGCACAGAACAAAAGCTCTTTGTGAAAACACGTGATGTCTCGGTGCCCAACAACGAACAGTGAAGGAAGGGTAGACTTCCACCCCCATTCAATTTGCTTTAGAATATATATGACCTGGGTGCATGAATCAGCTCAGGAGCAGCAGCATTGCAATTAAAATATTATTATTAATTTTTAAAAGTGCATGCAGAGTGTAAGGAACGTGCCTGACCTCTGAGAAACCCAGAAAACTCTGCAACTCTTGGGTACAAGCATTAAAGGAGGTTTAAAAGCTCGTCACCCTCTCCAGCACACGTGTCAAGGGCAGAGGTGGTGTAAGATTGAAGAAGAATAATTTGCAAAGGAGGGGTGTCATTTATCAAACTCTGGGAAACTCATCACTTTGCATTGGACAGAAACTTGTGGAAAAAATAGCCAGTGGTGACGGGCACGTTTTAAAAGAGGCAGCTACTCAAAAAGTGCCCTGTATTGCACAGAAACGGAACATCATTTTAACTTTAAAATAATTTTGCTTTTGCCATCATTCATTTGGTCTCTTCCCACTAAATGGACCTGACAAACAAAAAAAGAGCAGTTCTTTGAGAACAGCAACACGCAGCCACGAGAAGCAGACACAGGGCCAAGAGAACCGTGGCAGACAGCCTGGGCAGAGGAAACCCATCCCATATAAACACCGCCTGCTCCCGAGCTGGGAAACAGCAGGGTCCCTCCTGTCACCCAGGGTCGAGATTTATATGGCAGGAGGTGGGGGGGCACAGGCACGCAGGCTTGAGCAACTGGAGACCCTTGGATTTATACTCCATTTGGGATGATAATGAGGTGGTTAATACAGAAATACAAGACAGCAATAAACCACCGACTTTTATAGATCTCGGTGTGAATCTGAATCATCATTTGGTGACCAGGAGATGGGTGATATACAGCAGCCCCTCCCCCCCTC
This sequence comes from Megaceryle torquata, assembly GCA_024611175.1. Taxonomy (NCBI): domain Eukaryota; kingdom Metazoa; phylum Chordata; class Aves; order Coraciiformes; family Cerylidae; genus Megaceryle; species Megaceryle torquata. Next base: position 17,086 of record JANIJG010010600.1, on the reverse strand, counting down.
GCTCCTCTCGCGGCTCCCTGGGACAGCAGCAGCACAAGGAGCCAATAAATCCCACCTGGCTGCCTCGCGACCGTGTCCACAGGACAGGGTTGTTAATAGAATATGGGTCAACTAATCTCAATTAAAAGCATGTTCTTTTTACACAGAGATTCCTTTTCCTTCACATAAGTTGTGCTCATTTTTACCCCCGTTAATTACATTGGAATGCACGCTGGCAGCTGAAGGCAGATTTTGCTGCTAGCTCTAATGAAAGTACTAGAAACGTCTTATTTTCTGACAAGGGAGAAGGAGCATTAACTACCACTAAGTGATCTACGCTCAGGTCACAAAGTCATAGAAACTTACATTAATCTGTTTATAACTATGAAGAAAATAAAACACGTACTTGTGGAATAGGTGTAGCAGATGCCTGGAAGCTCATATGAGTTAGAAAGAAAGGAACTGGACAAATTAATGGCAGAAGAAGTTCCCTCGAGGGAGTCATAACATGACCCTCCCTTACAGCTGCCCCTGAAGCAGAGACATGGAAAGCCATGGCAGGGAGATGCACAGCCCTGGGTGCTCAGCTGGCACTGCTGCAGGGCTGCTCGTGCAGAGGTGCCCACAGCCACTGCTGCGGGCCCACCTCGCTGCTCAAGTGCCCTGGTCCTGGTTTGGGCAAGCCACGGCTCTGTCCTGGGCCAGGAGAGATAATAAACTTCCCAAGTGAAATAGTGACTTGAGGGTATCCAGCTTTAACAGACAGCCTGACTGCTGAGAGCAGACCCCACCGGCAGCTCCCAGCAGCAGAGGTGCCTGCGAGCTGCTGCCAGCCGGGCTTCCCCAGCAGCAGGGCAATAAAAAACACAAGCAGCTTCCAAAAGTATTCCTTCTCTGTGTGGGTGCCTATTTTTCTGAGAGAGGGACTTAGGAAGTAATATTTCATTAAGGGAGGCAGAGCTAATCCTTCCCTGTTCTTCTCGAGGTGGTGTGGGCAGGCAGGGCTGGGTGGCAGTGCTGCCCCCAGACCCTAACCCTGCCTGTTCTCCTGGGAGCAGAATATAGAAGGATTTATATGATGGAAGAAAAAAAAGATAAAATGTTAGAGGAAATGGCCTGGAAACAGAAATGAAGGACTGAAATAATCTACCCATACTTTATGCAGTGGCAATGATGTAAAAAAAAAAATATACTGTGGTTTTTTTAGTGATGTTTTTGGGTTTTTTTTTGAGAACCCTTTTTCTTCCCAAGAAAATTGTTTATGCAGAATCTCCAGAGAAGCTTCATTTTTTATTTATATATCCATATATATGAGGGGTGGTAATTTGAAGTCCTCCAAACAATCACCTGTAAATTACAGTCTTTCTAAGCAGCAATATATATCCACAAATCACTCCCAGGACACTGAAGCTATATGTGAAACATCTATTTATGTCACTCCAGTCAGAGGAAAAACAAATTGCTCCATTTTATATAAGAGGAAATTTCTTATTAAGATGTATGGTTAATTGGATAATAAAAAAAGATCCCTTTAAAAGACCTGGGATGACTAGAAAGTTAACCTAGTGAACTCCTGAGCAGCGTGTGTTGCCAGGGCCTCTCCCTGCTCTGCAGATACAGATGGATCCGCTGCACAGTCCCTGGGTACGGTGCTCATGCTGCCACACACTGGGAGAGCCTCCGAGGCACTGGAGAGGGGGCAGCCATCATGCTGAGCATTGGGCTGTGGCAGAGGAGTCCCCATGAGTGACTCTGCAAAAGATCCCTGCAGAACCCGAGGCAGAGATGTGAGTGGAGCAGGCTCAGAGCAGGTCGCTGAGGAGACAAGACCCCTCACCCCAACTCCCCCCTCAGCAGCCAGGCAGCCCCAGAGCCCACTCCTGTGACGGCCCATCACCAGCCACGGCCAAGGTGTACTGGTTTGAGCTACTGCTAATGGGGATAAACTCTGAGCTCGTTTTACTTGCCTGGTGTGGGCAGGTGTTGCACATCACACCTCCCTGCTGAGTAAACATCTGCCCAAGCTGCCTCCTTGGGACTCTGATTTGGGAGGGGGTGAGCATCCACGGGCAGCATCAACCCTGGCCAAGTCAGCACCACCAGTGATCTGGAGGGACAACAGCACGTTGGTACCTGGAGCTCTCCCAGCCCTTAGCTTGCCCATGGCCCATGCCTCCTGATGTCAACACAATGTTTGGGGGGTGTGAGGGAGGCAGGTTTCAGGAGTGCTGCTAGGTCACATTCCCAGCCATAAGGGACTTGAGTTTCCAGGAACTAGAGCCTCATCACTTTTAACAGCAGAGTCCAGATCATACACTAGTATTTTTTTTAAATACACTTTTCTTGAAGCCAGCTTTTGGAAGAAGCTGCTTGCAAAGCCAGCAAATGACATCAACCAAAAGTGCCATTCAACAAGTGGCAGGAACACTTTAGAGAGGACAAAACATCTGATGGCTGCAGCTTTTCCTCCCATAAATTACATTCTTGGCTTCCCTCTCATCCTCCTCCAGCCCAGCTGAGCAGTGCTGGAGTTGCAAAAGAACACTACCAGTTGTATCAGGTCGAACGTATGAAATTAAAACTCACTGGACAAATGTATCCAGGGCACTTTCAGAAATGCTCAGGTGAGTTTAAACATGAGGTTGCAGCATCTCTGCTTACACAGCTTACATCTTCATCTTTCATTAATAAGCAAGGTTTGCCTGCACGATCTTTTGTGTTAGGTTACTATTAAGCCTGTCCACACAAGTCCTTGCACTGGCTGCATTTTGGGGGAAATGGGGTGTTTCTAGGATCTTTGCTGTGGCTGGGCAGAGTGAGTGCACCAGGGTACTCTCTACTCTGGCGAGGTACCAGAGCAGCAATGGGTGAGAGCTGTCTGTTTGGCAAGAGAGCCCGAGCGTGGCTGACGTGCTCTTGCCCGTCCCAAACTTTTTAGTTTGCAAAAATCCATTAATTCTGGACACCAACAGATTTGAGAAGAGCACAGCCCCTTGCAGACATTCAGCAATAGGGGCTGTGTTTGTTGAAGGAACTATTCACTGAATTATTTTCTCTACTTATAAGCTTCTTTCTGTCCATGTGTCATGCTCACTTCTCCTCCCACATACACAGGTATCAATCAGGCCCTGCTCTGCAGATCTCACCAGTATCACCCTAAATTCACAACAGCACTGGGATGAGGAGGCATCACCCGCATGTAGGGGCTGAGGGGAAAAGCCCCCAGACCTTAACACAAGCAAGGAGCCTCTGCCACAGCCTCGGGCTCAGCATCCCAGGGTGGTCACACCACAGCGATGCTCTCTTGGAGCAATGCCAGAGCCACCTGCTGCCACAGTCTGTCTGCGGCCAATTCACAGTGGAAAACCAAAGGGAAACGTACGCTGGGGGACATGAGGGGATGGGGGAGCAGGACGCAGGTGCTCAGAGAAGGTGGTGACACCCAAAAGTAACCATAAAGCCAGCCTAAGCTTGTATTCTTTTTCCTACAGGATGTGGCTCATGACTGCTACAAGTTCATTCCCCATAGGACCCCCGTGGCCAGGACAGGGCTGCAGGACAACCCCTGCGAGGCAGCCCTGCCCCAGGAATCCCCCTCCCTAAATCAAGGTGAAGCCAACAAGTTCTGATCTTGGGGAAATTACACCCAAACCCAAGGACTGTCCCTACCATAGTGTGGGGGACAGGAAGGGGACAGCAAATGCCATCAGGGTTGAAAGAGTTCAATGATTCAAAGGTTTTTGGTCTTGCAATAATCCCTTTGCACAGTGCCACTCAGAGCAGACTTTGATTAAGGGATATCTTGTTAACAGATGTTTAAAAGAGGGTTGTTTTTTTCTGTAGTCTTTGGTCTTTTAAGAGGGGTTGAATGTTACTGCTGGAGCACTGTCACACAGCCAGGCACTGCAGCAGCCTGGCAAGTGCCAAGCTGGCCATTAATTGCCCAGGGGCTCAACCCTCCAGCTCCTTCCCCCCTTCCAACTTCAGTTGCTGATGAATTTTAAGTTAAAAGACCAGCCAAATTTATTGTCTTCCATTAGCCTAATACAATACAATTTCTTTTTAAACAGCTTCTCACATGCAGAAGCATCCTAAAGTGATTCACAGCAGCTGACAGGCCCTGCATGCAAAGCAGGACAGTTGATACCCGCTGCGTGCTGCAGCACAGGCTGTCCCACTGCCTGGGCCATAACCAGGCAGAATTTAATTACCCACAAAATGGCATCATCCTGCTTTGTCCTGGAGAACATGCGGTCAAAACACAGGCGACAACAGATACAGGGAGAACCAGGGAAGGGACTGACATGGATTGAAACACAGAATGATGGCTGAGCAACTCACACTGACAATGAGGATGCTCAAGAACTTGGGAGGAGAGGGAGAAGTGCAAGGAGCTGGCAAGACAGTGGGTGAAGAATGGCAGCACCGAAAGCAGGAGCTACTATGGAGGAGCTGGAGCTGACCCAGGACTCAGAGAATGAGAAAAATATAGCACCTTGAGGGGAAAGGAGCCATTTGCATCAGTCCAGGATCTACCCTGGTGCATTTCCACAAACCAACAAACAATTTCCCAAAAGCACTTATAATGAGCTTGCTGTCCAAGCCTCTCCCCTAAATTGTCATCAGAGGACACTTACATGACTTAGTCCCATCACAGCAGTGGGGCTCAGTCTCTCCCCAGCAGCCTGTGCCCCTGCAGGTGAGGGGCAGATTTGTGGCAGCCCTGGGACCAAAGAGGGGTGTTATCCCCTCCTGGGGGACTGCCTTGTGCAGGCCAGGTGAGGAGGGCTCAGCCCAGCTCACAGCAGCCAGAGGCAGATCTGTCACAGTGGTAAGCAAGGCCAAGAGGGTCCAGCACCATCACCTTAAGGTGATAAAATGACAGATGCCCTGGCAACTCAGGGAAGGAGAGCTATAACACAGCACAGACTTGTCCTTTGACCAAGGAGACTTGACTTCACTAGTGGTTTGGCAGTGCTTTCCTCACAAACTGCTACAGGACTTAGCAAGCAGTCAGATTTACACAACACCTGCAAATACCCATTGTACCTCTTCACAAGGATCACTCCATTCCCCAGGTGCACTGCCAACATCTCCCATGCTTTTTTCAGCCCAAACAAAAGCCCAGGATGTCCCCCTGCTACAACCCTTCCCCTCAGACACTCCCAGCATCACTCTTCAGGCCTCTCCCCACCTGCAGAATATAAAGCCCTGAGCATCTTGCTGCAAACAACCCACCTGTTCCAGCACCATCTCTTGGGACAATTAAAGAGACAGGATAGCAACCTGTAGGAAGCAGGGTGGCAGAAACATGCCCTTCACCCCAGTCAGCAAGGAAGGCTTTGGTTTTTTTTCCCTCGACTGCCTGCCTTTCAATGGATAAATATGGTTCAGGGATCACCAGGATGAGCTGTGCCACTGGTAACTTTCATTTTTCTAACACCTTGTCAACAAGAACCAACAGGGACCAGGAGCATGTGGCCTGTCACCCAGATAAATAAAGCTGGTCACTTTCTGGAACAGGAAACTGAAGCAATGGTCAGGTGGTGGCTTGCAGTGAGTCCCAGCACGGAGCACTGCCCATGGTCACGCTGGCCAGGGGGTCACCATCCTCACAGCATCTCTCCTCCGTGCCATGGCTGTGTGGTCCCCAAGCATGCCCCAGTGAGGGTTGAGTGTGTACCCAGGTTCACTGGGGAGACTCTCTGCCCTCACTGGTGCTTCAGTGAGGCTCACAGAGAGGTGGTCAGGGTTTTGCTCAAGCTCAGGGTAGGTGCTTAGTAGCTTTTCAGGCGTTCACTCACAAGTTTATCCAGCAATGTAATAATTGTAGTGCTTCACCTGTTTCTGAAGAGGATGGTGACTCTGCAAGAAAAGACTTATGAGAAAGCTCATTCTTTATTTAAAAGCCAGAATAAAGTTCTCTGGGGAGAAGTTAAATCACAGAAGTAAAGCACCACAGGATAAAAGTGTGGGGCTAAGGAGAGCGTGGCCCAGTGCCTGGCTCCTGGCTGAACCCGGCAAAGCAGGGGCAGCGACACAGGCACAGGGCAAGGCCTGCCAGCGCATAAAGCTGCCCTGAAAGGAACAGAAACCACCCTGTACGCCTGGGCACACGCTGCAGTGGCGGCACAGCGATGGGGCAGCTGGACAGTAGTGGCCACGCCACGTTACAAATCCGCGGGGCAGGGAAATGGCCTACCCGTGGAGGCTGCCACGTCATAGAATGACGTCATAGAATGGCAGGGGTTGGAAGGGATCTCTGGGGATCATGGAGTCCAACCCCCCTGCCAGAGCAGGGTCACCCAGGGCAGCCCACACAGCAACAGATCCAGGT
>JANIJG010010600.1:0-10552 GCA_024611175.1 Megaceryle torquata | reverse complement strand
ACTTTTTTTTTCTTTCTTTCTTTTTTTTTTTTTTTTTTTAATTAAAAAATATATTTCTGGAGCAAAAACACAAGCAATAAAGAGTGTTTGCCTGTTGGGAGGCTTGTTTTGTAATGCGGTATGAATAACCAGCTGACAATCCGGTTTTTTGTTTTCTCTTCGTATGGGCAATGGCCACGAGCCAGCCAACTTTATTGTCCTTGAAATGTCATGATTTTGAGTATGCACAGAATTCTTAACTGCCCAAATTACTGCATAACATCCCTTTTTATTATATGGCAACAATGTGATCCTGGGCTCAAAGACTTACTAGTTAAGAAGATTATGTGTTTTCCTTTTTCTGTTTTGTTAAAGTGCCAAGTCTTGCATTTTTGGCATCTTCTAAAGAATAAAATGTCTTCTGAAATATTCTCTCCGAGCACAGAAGTTACCTCAGAGGAGCTCGGCAATGCAGGGCTTTTCAATACTTTCTAGTTTGCTCAGAAGTTCAGACACATTTCTTTTCCTCAAAAGCTTCCAATTTTTGCCTCTTTGTGTGTATTGACAGCAAAAAAAAATTGTCCTTCATAAGTTTGTGTTGCTTTACTTTACTGATAATTTCTTCCTCTCTCTTTTTTTTTTTCTTCTCTTCCCAAGTGCTGTACATGCGTGCTGGTGACTGGGCAGGCACTGGGTGGGCGGTTGACAGGCACTGGGCAGGGTGTGGGCAGGCACTGGAAAGGTTGTGAGGAGGCACTGGGAAGGCAGAAGGCAGGGACTGGGCAGGCAGCTGGCAGGCACTGGGCAGGCACTAGGCAGGCGGTGGGGCAGGCAGTGGGCAGGCAGTGGGCAGGCAGTGGGCAGGCACTGGGCAGGTGGTGAGCAGGCACTGGGCAGGCAGAGGGCAGGCACTGGGAAGGCAGGTGGTGCATCTTCAGCTGCATACCTGCATCCACCCTCGCATCAGACCTGTTCTACAAAGTGCCCACCACCCCATAGCCCATGCTGGGGGGCACTCACCCCCCCAGCCTGCCCCACTGGTGTCCCCGTGGCTCAGCCATGTTGGTTACACCAGCGGCCCATGAGAACCGGCACAGTCTGAGCCACATTTAGCCCTGGCACAAGTGCAAAACCCTCCGTCGGTGGGAGCTCGTGCTGCTGAGAGTGGGGCAGAGCTGGGTCCTGAAGGTCTGGTCGCCAGCGAGCAGGGACACTGCACAGTTGGAGCGCGAGGGAGTCCATCACCCCAAGCCCTGGGCTTCAGCGTGGCCAGAAATGCTGCGAGTTTTCGGGGCCGCCTCCGTGGCCCAGCTCCTCCAGCCCCCCGCGAAGGGAGCCGGCTCAGCGTGTTTTCACCAGCTGACATTTAAATGTGAATAAACAACTGTTAAGCATGCACTAAATATGCCTGGGTTACAACGTTGCCATTACACTGAGGAATTATTTATGAGGTCTCTGCCCCTGGCAGGGGAGGGGGGACGCAGCGTGGCATGGCCGGCAGCAGCCCTCAGCCCTGCTGGGACAGTGTCAGCTGAACAGTGGTGGTGAAGTTTCTTTCTTGACAGAGGCTGGGCTTTCTCCGAGCCTCCTTGGGTGTGAAGGCAAGATTTCCTGCTCTGGAGGGTGCCGTGTCCTGAACCTTTCTGCTCCCAGCGGGACTTCTAGGACATCTTTCCCCCTCCTCTGTGGCAGGTAGAAGAGAGGCCATCAGCCCCCCCCGGGCCCTTGTCACTGCACCATTTGTGCGACCGAGGCAAATCACTTCTCTGTGTCTCTGGGCTGCGCTCGGCAAGGATTTAAGAATTAATAATTAAAAAAAAGAATTAGGGCAGACAAAGATATGCTTTTTTCAGAACATCAAACCGCAAAGAGAAGTCCCCGCTTCTGCCTTCGCTTACATTTCAATACTGTAGTGCAATTATTAGAGTGAGGACCCGAGCGCTGAACATTAAAGGGGTTACTTATGTTAAATAGTAGATTATTGAAAAGCCAGTCTTACAAACTGGTGGTAACAGCGACGTGGTGTCCGTGACTGGCACGATTTGCCATGTGCCCGAAGACAGCGGGTGCTGCAGCGCTGCCGGGTGCCTGGCCCCAGCCCCAGCACCCGCCATGTGCAGGGTCTGCCCCCACCACACTGGGATAGAAACCGATGGCAAAGTGCACAGGGAGCGGGTCGAAAAAGGCAGGTGGGCTGAAGAGGGAGAGGCAGAGCCCAGAGAATCAGCACCTTGACCTCCTCGGTGCTTGTGGGACGTGCAGGCAATGCACACAACACCCACAATGCACCCACTCAGGGCTGTGGGGCAAGCCCTGGAGTGAAACACTTCTCTTGAACAACACATTCTTCATTACTTAAAATCACCATCTTCTACAGTTTCTATGGGATTGTTAAGACCTTTTATGTATCCGATTCTAATAATAAAGCTATTCCCAAGGTCGTGTTCCATAAAAGCGCCCATAAAAGCTGGGGTTGCATTAGCGACCCTCTTCCCAGCAGTATTACCAGCAAGGGCTAAACGGAGCCAGCCCCATCTTTCAGGTCTGAGGTGGAGGGAGGGTTGCCCATCAGGAGGGATGACAGACAAGTGATGCAGCAGCAACTGAAATCATCTCCCCCCAGCCTGCCCCGCTGCCCAAAGCTTTGGCCGGGGAGGTTTTGCTGGGACAGCTGCAGGAGTACACAGCAGCCTCAAAGCTATGGGGCTGTGGTCAGAGAAATTTATCTGTATTCATATTGTTTATATTTACTCCTACATTAGTGTTTATATCACGTCTGAGATGTTTCAAAGTTCTTTCCTGGCAAAATTGATCTCTGTTTTGGACACTTGCCCTCCAATTGCTCACAATAATCTACCAATGTTTGGAACTTTTGTCTGCAGCTGATCCCCCGCTTCGATCCACCTCTCTGGCTCCTGCTGCTCCTCCAGGACCAAACCCTGCTCCAGCCACCACTCCACCTCCTCCAGCCCTGCTTTCTCCTCAGACCTGCTCTAAAAACCTCCATCAGCATCACAAAGTGGCCACCCTGCCAGGCGTCTCAGTCTGGCCAGAGCCGTCCTTGGCATCCTGCTCGGTTTTGCTATTAAAACCAGAGCGAGACGGACAGACAGATGGAGTCATTTGGTTCCTGTAAGCTGAGATATCTAAACAGAGCTCTGCAAACTGGGGTTCCCCCCAGCACCAGTGACTCTGGTGGGTGGGAGGGTGCTGCAGGGGATATCTCACCCAGAGGCCTGGCTCTTGCTGCCTATGGAGAGCACAGGGGTGCACACCCCACCTTCCCCTCCCTGGATCAATTCAAATTCGGCTTGACTGGAGTGATAAGCTCCAGCAGAGGAGAAGCTGGAGAGACCTGATGAGTTGGGGTGTAGTGGGACCAGCGGCCAGGGATCAGCCCTGCACCCAAATGGCTTCCCCTAGCAAAATGTTTGTAAGCTCCTTCTCTGCTACGAAGCCCCTTTTTGTGTGAGAGGCTGATCTTGGGAAGCTCAGTTGCATCAGGGACATCAGTGGCACTACCCTTCTGCTGTCCCTTCCCTTTTGCACATAATGTTATCAACTCAGAGCAGGAACTCGGCCACTTGCTGGCCAGTCCAATGCAAGGCAGCGATCACTCAAGCAGGTGAAAAGCCAGTGTCCTGTAGCTAGGGACAGGGCTTGGCAATGCAGCTGAGCTGATCAAGAATGAATCCAGCAACTAGCCCACACAAAAGCCATCCCCATCTCCAGCAGTGCCACATCCCATAATCCAGGGGGTACAAACCCCAAGCACCAAGTCTCTAATGTCACCACCACAGGGCATCCCCAGCCCCGTCCCACTGCCACTCCCATCTGCACAGCTCCACATGGCCACTGGAAAAAAGCCTTCCTGCTGGAGAGCTGCTGAGGAGCTGGGTTGTCTGTGGAAGAGGCTGCTTGGAAGGCTTTGCTCAGAGTTTTCCTCCCTGCCCCACCCCAGCAATTTGGAAGTGAGGTGTGTGGCCCCGCCATGAGGGCAAGAGAGCCCTCAGCAAGTCCTGGCACAGGAGCACCCCTAAAAGGCTGAGGAACCTGTTGGTGGTTCAGATGTCTGCTGCTGTGCCCACATGTCTGCTGAGTTCCATACTGGAAGGCATTTACTGTATATGTTTGCCACCAGGGAAAACTCCTGTCTCCAACTCAGCTGTATTACTGGAAGAGCAGCAGCGGTATCTGCGCTCTTGTGAACATTGCATTTCCAGGACCTGCTCTGTGGCTTTCGAAATCCTCCTTCCAACTCCCCACATCTCCCCCTCACCCAATTAGGGGAAACACCCGGCCAGGGTGAGGGTCCCCTCCTCCATGTGGCGATGCCGCACGAGAGTCTCACGCAGAACGGTATGAGCCAGCCCGCCCTGGCATCGGGAAGCGTGGCTCACAAGCCAACGACAGAGGGATGAAATGCAAATACAGCAGTTCTTGTAAAGTAAATTAAGCTAACAACGAGGTAACAAACCACTGATAATATTAGATTAACTTGTTTGGCAAGATATGAAATGGGGTGAGCTGGATTGCTGATAGTGGAGGGCTCCACAGCGCTAATGCTGCTCAGGGAAGTAAAACATCCCCCTGAAAGACAGAGGCACGCACCAATAAAAAAAAAAATTAGAACTGGAGGAAGAGCCAGAATTTGTGTAGCAATTACAGCAGCATGGATGAGCTTGAGATTTTCATTGCCTTTAAATACTGGCTTGTTTTTATTCTTCAGATCAGCCTGTGCTGTGATCAGCCATTAGCCCCAATACAGAAAAAAAAAAAAAAAAAGGAAAAAGGAAAAAGAAGAGAGAAAAGATCCTAGATCTTAACATTTCTTGTATGAACTCAAAACACCACTTTGATCTAAGATAAGAAGGCAAATGGCAGATAATTCAGGAGCTGAAGCCAGCTGCAGCTGGCAGCAGCTGGGCCGACTTTGGGAACGATGGAGACTTGGGCAGAGGGGTCAGCGGCAGCCGTGTCCTCAAGGCAGGGATTGAGGCACGAGCTTAAATGTCATACTATATGCCAGTGGTCACTAAACTGATTAAGCAGTGGTTATCTTTAGCAGTAAAAAGGCTATCTGCTAATACTAAATGATTAGAGTCTTAAATGCCATTTACTCTGCTCTGATTCCTTGAATGAATATTTATGCCAAGTGATGACTATAACACCATCAAAAGGTTTCCGTGCTCTGCTCCATAGAGTGGAAGTGATTATTCAACAGCAGGTTTGCACTCCAGCACTTGTTTCTATTAAGCAAATTTGCAGTGTTCAGACAAAAATTCATGATTGTGTTGTCCTCCTGGGATTCCTATTTTTAAAGCGATGCCACTTCCACCACTTTCCCGGCTGTGGGCTGTGGCAGGTGGGCTTTGGCCGTTGCTCAGGCACAGGAAAGAGGGGTACAGATGCTGCACAATTTCTCCCTTGTAATGTTTTTTTTCATTTTTAATACAATTGGATATTTGCCACGCTCCATTCAATAGCAAGACGCTGCGTCCTGTCCCGGGACCCACTGGGACCCAGGCTGGGCTTTTGCATGAAGCAGTGTGGTGGAATTCCTTGCCTGGGTGTCAGGAATTGGCTCTGCACCCGCAGTGACGGGTCCAGGGGGCTGCCCATCAGAAATGAAGGCCCTAGACCCCAGGGGGGAGCACAGCCTATGTTTCACAGCAAGGGCAAGTGCAGGAAGGCAACAAGATACCATCACATGTGAGTTGCGGCCAGGAGCGTAACCACCACCCCCCTCCTTCTCCAGCAGTGTGCTCCAGACTGGCCCACCTCAAGGACCACTGAGCAAACCAAAGAGATGTTGGCATGCAAGCAGCACACTGATGGACCTTGTAGTCAGTGTGCATGACTGGGAGGGAAGTCATTCCTTCATGGTGTGGACTGGTACGGCTGAGCCTCCCCCTCTGCTCCCTAGGCATGCAGGGCTTGGTCCCTGCCTTGCCCTGGTGCTGAGTCTCAGAGGGGTGCTCTTCACTGGGGTTATGTCTCACATGGGTGCTCTTCACGGGGGTTCTGTCTCACATGTATGCCCTTCCTGGGGGTTCAGTCTCCCATAATATGCCACCCTGACATTAACCTCTGCAGGAGGAGAGCCCCATGTTGTCCTGATAATGCCCCCCATGACCACTGGACCTCTGTGTGCACCCTGCTCTCAGCTAACATTGCTAACCATATTTCATTCCCTGCTCCAGGCTTCCTCTGCACCACATTGCCATGCTGCCAGTACCACATAGATGTCAGCCACCAAGACTAGACCTTACCACCACAGCTGTTTGAACTTGCTGGTTATTTTGTCCCATTTAGCAGACCATCACCCATTTTTTCCTCCAAGTTTCTGGGCTATCATCTACTCCATCATTCCGCTGGGTTTGCTGACTCAGCCTGTAGCATTGCCACACGTCCAAAAACCTCACCAAACCACCCCTAGCCCCAGACACATCCAAACAGGCCCAGCACAGATATGCCTCCCCTGCAGAGCCAGCATGGGGACTTGCCTACACGGCAAGACATGGCTCACCCCAACCAAGTGCCATCTTCGTCTATCCAACAGTAAAAGGGGATTTCCCACACAAGTCCCCTCTCCTTCAGCATGCTCCTGCCTCTGGGGTGACATCTCTGTGGCTTTGCCAGCAGCTGCAGAGCCATATTAGCTGTCATTAGCCAAACAGCTCTGAAAAGTTCCACCGTCCTCCTCCCCTTCCTTCTGAAATAAGGAGACCACCTAAGCCAAGGAAAAAAATGGTTTCTGGAAGGCTTAAGTACCTCTGAAGGGTTTCATTTTTAAACTGCTACCAAACCCTCTCCTTAAGAACCTGAACTAAATCTGAGTGACGCCTCCCTGCTTGTTTGGTGAGGTGGGCTGGTTTGCTTTGGTTCGACTGCTCCGCTCCCATCCCCGTCCTGGGATGACACCCGCACGCTGCGTTGCAGCAACACCCGCAGGCAGGCGGGTGGCCACTGCGGGCAGAGGCAGCACCTGTCTGGCAGTCCCTTCCAAAGCCGGGCATCGGAATGTTTGGGAAACGAGCTGCTCCTTCAGTAGCCCCAGCGTGGCCACCTGCAATAGCCTCTACAAAAAGAGCATCAACTCTACAGTTTCTCAAAAAGACACTCACCCTCCAGCCCCAAAAGGCACTGAAATGGAATAGCAATCAAAAGGCTGCCTATTCATAGATGGCTATAGGTGGCTATTCCATGTTAATGGGAATAAAAGGGGATGGGGCCACGTTTTATAAGGGGTCTCCTGACCCAAACCATCTATTTATGAAGAAAAATCCCTCAATCAAGCCAGACGTCCAAGGCAGCTTCAGATGCCAGGTAATATTTTGAAGCATACTAAGAGTCTAGGGGGGTTTTGCTGGTTTAGCCATTATTCAACACAGATGTACACAAGAGTATTTCATGCAACAGGCAGAGCAGCACCCAGCTGCACTCCATTTGGCATTTGCAATACAGAGACCACAGGCGTGACACAGGACCAGTAACTGATTAAGTCACATCAGGGGAAAAAAAAAGTGTTCTCTGTGTCTATTTATTAAAGGAGGTAAATCTAAGAAAAAGCAAGACAAGAAAATAAATAGAATTGCAGCCATCCTTTACAGCTACTGGTGCACTGTATTAAAGTGACACTCACCATACAAAGAAATGTGTTTGGTACAGTCCGGTAGGTTGCACATGAATTGCATAACCTTGAAAATCATTGCACAAAGCATCGCAGCAGGAACACAGTTCAGAGCTTTTCTCCAGGAGATGCTTCAAATCCAATCGCTTTTGTTACATGGGAGGTCAAAGCGCCTGGCACAGAGTAAGCAAAAGGGGCTGCAAAAAGGGATGCTGCGTCAGCGCCCGGTCACCTTCGAACCCTGACAGCAGCTCAGACCTGGACAAGCAATGCCCCACAGGAAAACCCAACTGCCCATCAAAGCCTTGAAATTAATACTCTGATCAATGTCTGGGCACCTGTTGGCGGGGCTGGCAGGAGCCTGTTCCTCGCAGCCCAGACTGCAGCCCCCGTATCAGCCGGCCAACAAGCACTCCAGGCCGGGGAAATGGTCTGGCTAAACTCACAGAGGTGGAAAGTGAGATGCCTCTCAGCCAGCAGCTCAGCGCTGCCCTGCAGCCACGGGGGGACCCAGTGACACCGACGGTTCCCAGCCCTCACCCGCCCACGGCTCCTTCCCTCCCCTCCTACAGCACAGCAGGTTTTTGGGCGCGAGTCTCCGCACGGTTCAGGCAGAGGGGTCTGACTGCAGCAGCATTTTTCCCCCCCAGTTTGTGTCTGTGAACTCCTGCCTCTGCTTTTATTCATGCAGTTTCCAGGGATCTGTGTATATATTTCTACTAGTCTGCTCAACATCAAGCACAGAAGTACAGGCTTTCACCAATCACGTGGGGAACAAACCACACCTAAGATGACCAGGAAACATTCATAATTTTTAATTCACACCAGTAATAAAATTGCATTACATTTTTCATAAAATAAATGTTCCAGTTTATATACAGAAAACAGACTGTACAGAGCCCTCCCCCAGACCCCAAAAACTCACAAACATACAGGCAATGCAGTGCTCAGCTAAGCAGGCACAACTGTACATCTAAAATTGTAACTGCTTTGTGTTGGGGGGGAAAGTACTACAATGTATATAGTCCTGTCTGGACCAAGAATTAAAAAAATATTGCAGGCAAGCTGACAGGCACCCTCGCTGCTCACGCGGCCGAGTGCCCATCCCACAGTGCTTCAGCGAAGCAGGGATCGTTATTGAACCTGGGACTCGAAGCTCCCGTTCAGCTGCCCTTCCTCATAGTCCATCTGACACAAGATCATGTTGTTCTTCAGGAAAAATTTGTCTCCCACGCAGAATCTGGAAGATTAAAAGAATTAAGGGGTGTAAGTATGAACAGAGGTTAGAACAGGGCGGGGGATCTGAGGCCACGTGGGTCTGAAGGCAACTCTGGGGGCCAGGGTTTGATTTCCAGCTCTGCCAGCGGTGCCAGACCCTTGGGAAGCCCACCCACTTCTTCCCGCACTCCCCTTCCCCGCAGGCGCCGCGGGGTTTTGGGGTCCCTCTTCCTAGCACAGCGCTGCTCAGCTCCCAGCCCACGGCTCTACTCAGCAGGTCCCAGCAGCAAGAGGATGCTGGGAGCGGTGAAGGGATTTGTCCCTGCAGCAGGCGAGAGGCATCGGCTCTCCAGCCGGGAGATCAAGCGGGCAGTATTACACAGAGACTATTTGAAGTTTTCGCCGGTATCCACATTTCCACGGCTCCCTCGGGTGAGGCAGTATTTACACTAATTTCCAGGCAAGGGCTGCCTATTAAGTCCTTCCTCACCCCCTTGTGTACAGTGCCGAACAATAAATAGAAATTTCCTGGTGGTTGGACTCCTAACCTTTATCTTCATTGAGCGAAGGGCACTGCTCTCTATATACCATGTAAATTGTTCTGTTTGTCTTGAAGTTGACAGAGAGGCTTGTGATATTTAACAATTTTATTTGACCATTAAGGTCAAAAAAGTTCCACATACAATATGGGAAAGGTGTGAACTGATAGCCAATAGCTTGTTCACCCTGCCTGCTTGCCCAAGAATCAGAAGCTAATCTTTACTTCTTAAGCTAACAAATAATGCTCTTTGAATGCAATTCGGGGGCTGGATTTTGTCCATCATGCTAGTGGGCGACGACAGACCAGAGCACAGGCCTGAGCCTCCCTGCCCCAAGCAACCGAGTCTTAAGTTGGCCCCAGATCCCCAGAGCAGAGAGGCACCGCACCAAAAGGTGTCTCTGAACCGAGAGGAACGGGTAGGCACCAGTCTCTGGTGAGGATGGATATTTACTGGGCTTTGAAGGAGATGACCCCATCCTCAGGACACTTAGCCCAGGCAGGGCTTTGGCAGGGACATTGCCTACCCCTCCTCTAAAATGCTTTCTACATTTGTAACTTGGGCAGCTTCAGGCAGAGCATCCCCACAGAACTATTTTCTACTGCAAGAAGAGGACTAATCATTTTAGAGCTCCTTTATAGCTCCAACATGGGCACAAGTTTTCTCCAGCTGGACACCTGCTGATAAAGTACCTTCTAAGGTACTTCTGAGCTGATTAATTTGCCAAGTCAGCACAGACAGAACTGGGTATTGGTTTTCACTTTGCATGATTTCACTGGAGATCTTCCACTTTCTTTTCTTTGTGACACATTAATAGTTCTGAAGTTCAACCTTTTTTTGTGTATTAAAAAGCTAAAAATTAATCTCAATTTAAATTAACAGGTTTTATGCTAAAAAACTGTACTGCACAAACTCTCCTAACACCGGCCTCCCTACCAGCATACTCATGGTATAAAGAAATATACTCACAATAAATATCAGACACAGGCCCTTGCTTTTTGCTACTCAAGTACAATATAAATGTCCAGCAAAAGAAATGCTGGACCATCATCAGAAGAAGATCATCACCAAAGAAACCAGGATCATCAACAGCTATCTCTTGCCAAACCCAGTTCGGGTCTAGAGGAGCCAAAGGAAGATTTGGAGAATTAAGGATCTGGGGGTTGAATGAATGAATGTATCG
>JANIJG010010599.1:81970-114187 GCA_024611175.1 Megaceryle torquata | reverse complement strand
TACAGCTTCCTTTCAGGTATTTGTAGAGAGTTATAAGGTCCCCCCTGAGTCTCCTTCTCCATGCTGAACAGCCCCAGGTCCCTCAGCCTCTCCTCATAAGACTTTCCCTCCAGTCTCTTCCCCAGCCTCGTCACTCTCATCTGGACCTGCTCCAGCACCTCAGTGTCTTCCTTGAAGTGAGGGGCCCAGAACTGCACACAGTAAACAAGACGTAGTTTAGTAGTACAAACTTTAGAAGGAAGCTCTTGCTCATCCAGGGTGTCAGGCTCATTCTGCTCAGCAAGAGAATGCAGACATCTCCAGCAGTCATGGTTTGCATGGCTAGGCTGATGTTTCATCGTAGTGAGCCAGCCAGCTGTCTCTTATCCTTGGAGCAGAGACCAGTAAATCCTTGGACTAGATCTACTTGGAATCTTTCCAAAGAAGCCTCAACAGCCTGCCCAAAACAGCAGGTCTGTGAAGCAGTGGTAGAAGGAAGGCAATGTGGACACCTGACCCTCGTGTGTTGCCCGGCTTTCCTGAACACACTTGCAACCTGTCTGGCTGCTCATAGATACTCTTTTGCTGCAGGAGAAACCACAGCACAACAGCCACCCTCAACTGCATGCTGAGCTATGTCTGTCTCCACCAAGAAGGGCAACTGCCTAAGCACACTTACCTCATGGCTGCATGCTGAGAAAAACCTCAGTATGCAAGAGCTGCTGCTCAGCTCTACCATACACCAGCATGGAGCCAGAGGTCTCCCAGCTGGCATCCCACCAGGGGCAAATCATGAAACAGCTTGCCTCCCTCCCTCCCTCCCTCCGCAGAGTTCAGTTCATCTGCCTGTCTCCTGCTTTCCAACTGGGAATAGGGGAAGGCTTCACAGGTCTGCAGCTTGTTGGCCACTGCTGGTTTGCAACAGGAGAACTTCTAAGTATCTCCTGTGGCTGGGGTTAACAAAGGGCCCAAATCAAGCCTTTTTGACACTGTTACTTGTTTCTGTCTGCAAATATCTCATTTTTCACTTACAGTTTCAGTTCGTAGCTTATGTAAGCAGATGGGAACTTCTGCTTGCCTGTGCCTTAAAAGCACATTTCTGTCCCTCATGATCACAGGGTAAAGCTCAAACACATGGTTTACTTGCAGTCTGTTTTTCCAGAAGCAAACAATAAATAAAATTAGCCTGCTTAATAGTGATTTTAAGCCAGCTGTTTCTGAGGCCTGATTCAGAATTTTTAATGGTCCTGCAAGAAAATTCTTGGCATGGCAACAGAAATAAAATACTTTCAACCTCAGCAGAGATCCAGCGAGGCCTCTCTCCTGCACCAGATGCTCTGGCCACCCCATACATGCCTTGGCTGCACCAGTAAAACTGATGCGTACAGCAGCAACACCTACCTCATGGGCTAGAGTAAGATCTAGAGATTGCTACAATGATTTGTGTCAGATCTGATTTTCTTAACTAAACCAGAGACCCAAAGGTACTAGAAGTTGCTATTTACAACGTATCTGCAGAGCTCAGTTATTACCTTTCCAGTAAGAGGAAAGATGGAGGGAGAGAAAGAGGGAGAAAGAGATTGAGAAAACAGGTATCATTTCAATATTACGGCAGACTGGTAAAATACCAGTCACACAAAAAAGAAAAACCAGACTAATCATCAGTAACAAAACCTGGAACAGAGCGCCAACAACCCTTACTTCCTACACACACAGTTCCATGCACATGAAAGTACCTTATGAAATCCCTATTTCTGGTCATTCTGATTAGGAAATCTGAGAGCCCATGGCATGAACTTGCAAACAAAGGCTGCACTGAGTGACAGGGGAAAGTGAAAAGGCCTGTAGCATTCCCAGGAGCTGCTTGCAGGCCTGTTGCAAGCAACGGCACTAGTAAAATGAGCTGTACAACCTTTGTACCCTCGATATCACAATGCTCTACACTATCCTTTCCTATTAGCTCTTGACAGGGACAACAAAGAAATAGGGCCAAAGACAAATACTGAGTCCTACTGGTTTGCTGATGCCTGAAACAAGTACCTCTACCCCCTCTCCGTGCACTTTCCCCATCCTCAAGTCCACCTCATGCACTGCCCACTGTCTTTTGCCCAGACCATGACTGCTTTGTACAGGGTGTACATCCTCATTCTCAAACGGTGATTGGACCATGATGGAGTGTTTTGGGAAGCTCCTGTCTTTTGCATCAGGAACTGAAATGCACTGGATCAGGTGTTTCCAACCTTTCTCAATATTTGCATCCTTAATATTTTACCAGTGCCCATGTGAGCCCCATCTAAGAAATTACTTTTGCTCAGAAACTACATAGTAAATAGAGAGCTGTTTTCTTTAATCATCTTCCACAAATCAG
Source organism: Megaceryle torquata (assembly GCA_024611175.1). Classification (NCBI taxonomy): domain Eukaryota; kingdom Metazoa; phylum Chordata; class Aves; order Coraciiformes; family Cerylidae; genus Megaceryle; species Megaceryle torquata. The sequence goes on along the minus strand of JANIJG010010599.1, from coordinate 111,840 downwards.
CTGTCCTCAGGCAGCATTATTTGTTGTCTTTGTAGAAGAGGCATGAGTGATCCCCAAAGCACGACTTCGGCTCGGATCCCCTTTTGTGGATTTCTCACAGACTTTCCCTGTGGTACTTAGAGCTGAAAGAAGATGATCTTCTGGCATAAAAGCAGAAAACCCAAGTATGCCATTTAAATTCTGTGAATCAAGACATTTCAACTCCTTGTTGGATAGAGGATTCCAGCCTTTCAAGCTAACATGAAAAGCTGAATTTACAGATACAAACATTTTGATATAGCCAAGTTTTCCTGTGTGTGGAAAATTAACTTTCTTACCCAACAGAATGTGCTTTGGGTCACGGCAATGAGCAGGTATCTAATCTCCTGCACGTGGAAAATTTCCATAACATCAGAATTAGCAAGAAGTAAATGGGGAAAAAAAAAAAATCCATGAATGGAAACAAATGGAAGACTGACGTGGCTGCGTTCCACAAAGTACGTTCTGCAGCTGCATCACTGCTCTGCAACAAAGGGGAATATAATTATTGTTGGTTTACTTTCATTTCCCATTAGCAAAGCAAAGGCAGAATAAAAGTAGTTATTTCTACAGGAGAGAGCTGGCCGAGGTAAGTGTATGAGGTCACACAGGCAAATCTACGAGGAAACTGTTAAAGCCACAGTTGGTCAAGCACCCAGTAAAAACATGTATCAGTAACATTCACCAGTAACACTTTGTTACTGCAGAGCTGAGTCAAGGCTTCCCAAATGCCCTGAGGATAAGACCAAGCCACACCTGATGGGGTAGGGCAGGACTCAACTGCTCTTGCTGTTGGCAAGGAGTGATGATTGCTGGGGAGAGACATCTCCTTTGGTCATGGCTGCCCCTCACTCCCAGCCCTCCTTGGTAGCAGCAGCCCCTCTGTCCAGGGCCCTAGTGAAGGTGGAACTGGTATGCAGGAATTCTTGTTATTTCTGTGTTGATCAGATCAGCATCCCACCCCAACAGTGCTGCCACCCCCTTCTCTCCCCTTCTCCAGAGGCAGAACTGCCATGCAGGGCAGGGCGGGGCAGTAGGGAATGGGCCTGCTGTGCCCCAGGGAAACCAGAGCTTCACATGGTTCTCACTGCTCCCCGTATCCCCGCTACCCACTGACTTTCCCTGCCTACAACTCCGTGGGAAATCAGACATTCCTGGAGCTATTCCTGGGAGGGCTTCAGAGGCCTCAGGCTCCCACCAGTGTTACTGAGATCTCTGAATACAAAGAGCTTTGCAGGCCTGTCCTTAAAGTCCCATACGCAGGTAGTAAGAACCGGCTACCCAGGCTCTATTTCCTCTAAGCTGATGTTGCTCAGCCATCTCAAGCCAACAGCAAGCCACTGCATGTGAGCACAGTGCTCTCTTTCAGGGAGGGACCTTCTCCTTGTCAGTAACTGTCCTAATCTCCTAATACTTTTCTGAGGCAGAAACCCCCAAGGTAGCTTGCAGATCCAACCTGGAACACAGAGTCTGCGTCCTGGTCACAGAGGGCTTCTCATGGTTCCTCCCTGTAGCCAGGGGTTTCTAGGTTCATTTGTGGGGCCAAGGTGATTTGCCACACAGGCAGGTGCTCAGCCCATACACTACTTGCCTCTGTTGCTTCCTCCTTATTTATGACAGCAAGAACTCAAGCCATTCATCCTGTCTCCCTTCTTTCTCTGCATTTTGGAGGTAGTTCTTTGGCCATTGAAGTGTAAGACTTCCACCACTTTCTTACTTGCTTGCAAAAATGATCACTGTAGATAGAGAAAAATGAATTAACAAAAAATTAAGTAGAGAGGAGAGATACAAACAACTGAGGTGCAGGATGGGTGGCAACTCTCTGTGTATAAAGGAAAGTGCTGGAGCAAAGTGAGGTCCTACAACACAGTCCTTAGTGCTTTCAGGTGCAAGATGTGTCTTGCAGCACTATAGGGTCTGGGAAGCTTATGACACAGAGTTGGTGCTAACGTGGAACCCCTTCCCAAGACCAAGACAAGCCCAGGAACACCGTGAGTAGAACCCAAGAAAACAGGAGATCACCGCTCAAACATTCAGTTGAGTTTGGTTGCCCTTTACGTAAGACTCAAAGTTGTGGTAACCATTGCCCAAGTGAGCTTGCAGTGTGGTGGTAGCACAATCCCAGCCAGCACAGCTCAATTTGTGATCCAGAAAGAGAACTGAGAAGAACTGAGTTCCTTCCACGTACACAGACAGTAAGTATGGCTGCCTCAGAGCTCAGGTAAGATAAAATATTTTCTTTCTGGTCAGGAGGGAAAGGTGACTTAGTGGGGGTGATACTTGGTACTCAGGACCATTTTGCATTAATTTCCCTTTGTTCTCCACATGGACAAGCTCCATGTGCTAAAGCCTCAGCATCCTGCTGCCTGCCTTAGCGACAGTCAGGCCATGGAGCACTAACTCCCTCACACTCAGCAGTGGTCACAAAGGAGAAGAAAACGCTGAGATCCAGTGAACAGCATCAGCTGTACAGGTACAATGTCTCTACCATTTGCATGGTGGCGGTTCCAGTTAATGGCTCAGCTTGAAGTTCCTCACAAGCATGACTGGAAAAGGAGAAACTAGAGGAAGAGCTCTTCATTGCAAAGTAAAAACAGTCCCAGTCAACTCCTTCAAAATGAAGCTTTTCCATCAAGAGTTGAAAAGCACCAGGAAGCAAAACAAAGAAGACTGCAGCGGAAAAAAGACCTGTCTCTTCCAGCACCCTACTCAGGAGGCATAGCAGGCAAACTTCTGGGTCAGGCCAGTCAGCTGGGAAAGTTTCCAGGGTCCTTCTATTGACTTAAGATATGTCTTCTAGTGAAAGCTCCCGCTTGTATGCTGTGACACGGTCTCCTCATTGGTATAGGAAAGAGTGCAATAGTTTGTGTGGGTAGAATAGGGGGTTATTTTAATTCCTGTCCCAGCTGCAAAGGTTGTTGCTTGCTGTGTTCCTCTCACGTGCCCAGCTGCCATCAATTCTGCACTCTACGCAAGTGCAGCCCAACTAAATGTGAAGGAGAAAAGTATTTAGTTTAGCACCTCTTTCTCCTGTTTTCTCCCTTTTTTCTTCCCCCTCTGTTTTTCTGCATTTAAACGCTTAGCAGACAGACAAGGTATTACAAGAGGCCATGTAAGGCCTGCTTTGGAACTCCTACAAAACTGTATTTAGTTGCCCATACAAGCATCTTAACTATCCAACTGGTAAGAAGGGGCAAAAAAGCAAGCACAGGCACTGCATCAATGTAGCAATGACAAGGCCTAATTATTTCACACCGTTATCTGGTAGCAGTACAGTGTGCAATCTGTCACATGCCTAAGGTGTCTGAAAGCCCTATTCAGCTCTCAGTAATGAAGTAGTTCCTTATCCTGCAGCCAACAAAACACAGCTGCAACAGGGGTTTTCCTCTCATTCCTGGGAACATGTCTTATTACTCACGGCCAATAATAGAAAACCCACAAAAGACCATGCTTTTTGTCATTAATATGATCTTTAATAAATGGAATAATGCACCATTTTACAGCAAGCCTTTTCTTTTAGACCTAAAGAATAGCCTTTTAAATGTTCTTATCCAATGTCTCTGTATCAATACAATCTCTTTATTTAGGTTTATATATAACAAAGCAATTCTTACAAGTATTCATAGAAAACTCTGTAGTGGCTTTAACAATGTCAGCTTTCATAGTGGCATCCACAGATGATTAAAAAACAGAAATTAGCTTTTAGTTTCATACTCACACTGTTCCATGAAACACAACTTATACGGCATAGCAAGGGTATTGGGCAGCTTATACAAAAGAAATAACTGAAAGCAATTATTTATAAATTCATACATGGTATTTCCTCAGTCATTTGAAAGAAAAACAAAACAAAACACAAAAATACCCGTCAACAAAAGGGTTCTGATGAGACTCTATATTCTAGGGTTTCTCCCCTTATCCCCTAGAAAAGCTTGCTCAGAAAGTGATGCTCTCTTTACAGTCTTTTGTAAGGAAAATGGCAGTTTCACATCTCCTCATTTGAGCTTCTACAGAAGACCAAACCCTAGAAAGCAGTCTTGCCATGTTCATTTTCCTTTTATATTGCATTTGAGGGGAAAATAATCAACAGCAATTGTAAAATAGGATTCCAGCTTATATAAATGTGAATAGAGCACACTTCCCTCTAGAGACAAAAAGCAGACAAGAAACATTACATACAAACCTTTTTAAATACATCTCAACAGCGTGAAAGAGAGAAAAGGGTCACAAATCAGGAAATTCAAAAGTGACAAATGAAAGTCAGCTATAACTTGGACTTGCTTGTTTCTTTGTACTTGTGACTTTTTACAAACCACAGAAACATTAACTATTTTCTTTTGAATAAGCAAGAGTGAAGTGTTATACTTCTTCATACAGTTCTGAAGCACAAAAAAGTGAATCAAGTGCTCTAGAAATAAACCTCGCACATTTTTGCTGTCTTAAAAACAAGTGAATGGGCTACAAAAGTTGACTTTTAAGACACCTTGAAACTAGGAAGTTATAACGGCTAATTTTTCCGCTTTAAAATAGTTACCAGGCAAGATGCTATGCCTCTGATTGATGTAAGCTCCTGTAATACATCTGCAGAAGCCTGCAATAAGTTTGAAGAAATCCTTCCGTACTGTGACAGTCACTGTGTCTGCTGAAGCATGACGTATGTGTTGAAGTTAATCATCTGAATGACTTGCAAATGTACACAATTGCTGATCCATAGGCTTTTAAAAATAGCTGATAATTACAAGATAAATTAACATAACTCCAACTAGTTCCAGCTTATTATGCACATATGTATATTAAACTACAGTGAAATAAATAGAAATGGCCACAAGAAGTAATTCATAGCAGTAACGCACCACAGCAGCCCCTAAGTCAGACCTGCATGAAGCCCAAATCAAAACTATAGGGCTCTGGTGTAAATAAGGATTTATCTTGAAACCTTCCAACTGCCAGTCCCACTGATGCAGTTCCACATCTTGACAGTAACCACAGCTGCACCTGTACTGACTGCCTGAAGCAAGGTAGGTGTCAGCTAACACCCCTCAAGACATCCGGTCCCACATTCCACCTGAGCTTTCCCAGGGCTAATCCTCTCAAGAAATTTCTAAAATCACTGCCAGTAAAACCCAACCCTCCTTTCTCATAATCAATGCAGACCCCTCCTTGATTTCCACAGCATTCATCTCAGGCACTAGCTGATCAGAAGTTCATTTCCCCAGATAGACCTGTGCCAAACACCCACTCTGATTTGCTGGAGTGCCTCTATCTGTTATCTGCAGAAGTGCAAGTTCTGCTACCGCTTTTTATCAGTACAGGAGAAACCACAACATGAGAAATCAGCTTTGGTACTATTTCCCATCAAAACTGAACCTACTTGAGGGATCAAAAAAAGGGATGCATTTCTACAGTTAGTGTTTTATATGACAATAGAGAAGCCTAAGATGTAATTTAACTTAATGGTCCAAAACACTAGGTACTACTTAAAAAAGCCTTGTAAAAATTAGCAGATATTAAGTATTTTGGGTTATTTCTTGACCTTTAAGAGAGGTACCTTAAATTACTCAGCTTCAGATGAAGTTTGTTGTGTGCATTCCCAGCTTTCTCTTTCTTATAAATCCATTCCACCTAAACAATCAGTGACAAGTCTGTCAAGGGAGATCTTGCACTACTGGACTACATGCTACAGTCTGATCCCAATTTTACCGTGATACACTAAAGATAACTTAAAAATGGCACATGATAAAGAACATTATACTTGCTATCAGTGCTACCATCTGATGCTGTAACTCACAGATTTTAATCCTGGTATTTATGAACAACATACATGTGCATCTAAATACATACAGAGTTTACATAAAAATATATATTTGGCTTCACTGCAATATGTATAGCTTTTTCACTGAAGAAAGGCTTAAACAAAAAATAGTAAGCACATTAAAAAAAGGACATTAATATATTTACCTGTTAAAATGGATAGAGAGAGATCAAAGGGAAAAAAATTCAAGTAATCCATATTTATGCAAAATACTAAATTGTCCAGTCTATAATCCAACTTTCATAGACTAATCAATTCGATTTCAGTTTTATTTGATAAGCTGCATCAGGTCCCATATGTACTACTATGCTCAGCAATTACTAGTTTTCTGACTTAAAACCAGCCTGTTTCAACGATGGGAACTGCCATCGTTTTTATATAAGGAAAATTTATAGCATAATTCATTTATCCTGTATTAACTATGTTAATTTTTAAATTCTCCCTAATTAGGCTAATTATTTCCATAATAGCATTTCAATGGCAGAATAGATATCATCTTTTGAATATTTGTCATGAAAGAAGATTTAATCTGATCCTAGCAATGTTATTAGCAGACTTTAACATTTAAAAAAGGACTATTATTAGAGCAAAATGCACCAAACACTGAAACAATGGCACGTACAGTGTATACATATATATTTTTTTAAGCAACAAATCATTATTATTAAATTTGGCCCAATAATCTATTCCATACAAATACAGAACCTACTTATTCTCCTTTCTGAGGCAGGCAGGATTAGAGATTTCTTGTAAAGAAAGTTGACAGGTAGGAAGATATGTACTAGCTAAACATATTTAGAAGGCGGTGGGGTTTTTGTTGCTGTTGTTTGTTTCCTGAAACCTGCCAGCATCCATCTTGCATTGGGGTTTTTTTTGTCCACAGTGCACTGAAAAAAAATGAAGCTATGTTGCCTTTGCAAATTAGGTAATTTTCTATACAGAAACAAGACACAAATGAATGGCAGTAAGAAAGCAAAACACAAACTCTCTCTTGTGAATACAAAAAAACCCTGGTTTTCTTTTAAACTGGGAATTTCTTTACCTTTAGCTATGCCATTTAAGTACATCTTGGAGTTTCAGGAAAGGCATTTTTAATACTATTGTTTAGAACAAGAAGCTATAGAGCATTCTAAGCAAATTCAGGGGAAATGTTGCAGTTAATCTGACTTGTAAATATAAATTTTAGAAGAAAATAAATATGTTTATGAGGCATGTCTGTTCAAATGGTTAGAATTCACATTCTAAAAAACATGTGATGTTGCTGTTTCTATTATAGGAAACAGAAAGAGAGACAATACATTAACCTAAGCAAGTCTTCTGGCTTCTACTTCATTTTCTAAAACCAGTAAGATTTTGGATTTTGGCTTATATATACAAACATCACAAATGTTTGCTCTAACATTTTACTTGAATTATACATTATAAATTACCATAGCAAGTATTCTACTGTTGCCTATTTGACAATGGCACAATTCATAGGTATTTACACTATCATTCTATTTTCATTTTGCTATATTTACCTTGTCTGCAATATACATGAAAAAACTGATAGAAAATTCTCAACTTTCCTCATTATCCTTTTTTCTTAAAAAAAAACCAACCCCAAACAAACAGAAAACCAAAACCAGAACGAAACAAAACCACAAAGAAATAAACCACATTTGTCTCCCCTGATTATAATACATTTATCAACTATCCATGTGTCTGATCTGTAGAATTCTCTCTCTTACATGTATTTCATTTGGTTTAGGACAATTCCCCATGGTATGAGATAGAATTCAGTATCATTTAATCTACTGATAAAAGTATTCTGTGGAGATTGGATTATGTGCTGTGAGCAAAAAAAAAAAAAGGGCATTACTAAATGAAGCATTAAAACCAAACTGCTAATCTGATCTCTTCTAGCTGTGCAGAATTAGAATATTTTGGTACCTACTAAAGAGTTTGTTTTGACTGGTTTTTAAAAACCAGTTTTTCTCTGTTTTATCTATAGGGTATTTTGTGATAAAGGACATATTTCTATCATGTTACAAATTATCCACGGTAGATTACAAAGCCAATACTTTCTACTAATTATAGTTCATCCCAAAGACCTTCCAACAAGTGATAGAAATAAATAAAGGAAAAGAAACTATTACATTAGCTTTAAGAATGTTTAAGAAAAACTGCAGAAGAACATTCTCACCTGGTACTGAAGTTATTTTGATTGCATTGAGCATAAAAGTGTTGGATTGCCTACAAAAGACTGGCCTGAAAAGCAAGGCTAGAAGACTGGTGCAAATCTGTTTTAGCAGAAAAAAGCAGCAGTCAGAGCAAATAATTTTCCTCTCCCCAGAGTGTTTCAAGTTAGATAGAAGTGTCCTAAATACGCTTTTCAGCCCACATTCTGAAATGCTGATGGACGGACAATACACGCAAGGCAAGGCAAAGCAAAGCAAAAAGTCATCGGGGAAAAAAAGTGAAGAATCTTCAATATGCACGATACAGTGATCGTCACAAAACGTGTCGTACTTCAAATGGAGACCCAAAGAAGGAGAAAAGAGAAGAAAACCATAGCCAGCATTATGAACAGAATGCCAAAATTTCTGATTCAGGTCTTGAAACCCAGCTGAGCAACTGGCAGGTTTTCAACATCTGGGATGCAAGATTGCAGCAGATGGGAAGCTGGAGAGTGAATTAAAAGTAAAACCAGAAACAGGCTGTGTTTCTGAAGAGGGGAGATATAAATGTGGATTTATACAGGCGGATGACAGAATTATGCCTCAGAGACAAAAGGTTCTACTTGAACTGGAGCTTAAAGAATATCGGGAGCCCAAAATACGTCTCACGGCTTCTATTTCTACAACTACACTTAATTGTCTGGATTTATAGAGTTGTCTCTTGGACATATTTGGAGAATCTAAGAAACATTAAGAAGCATTACATGAGAAAATCATGGCAATCAAGCATAAACAAGGGAGTTTGGCAAACAGCGAGAATCAGATGTAGCGAGGCATACATTATGCTAGTTGTATCATCAGATGTAGAAGAACAAGGTTGGCAAAGTTTACCTCGGGGGGAAAAAATAATATAGCAGCAAGGAAACAATTGAGCTTGAAAGGACAGAGCATCTGTTTCAGTCAGCTGAAAGGAGACAGGCTGAGGGAGACAATTGTTTGCTGCCAGCATCCTACCACAGCATCCAAACAGGAGTTTGGCAGGCTGACTGAATAGATTTTCTTTCTTTGAACATCACCAGTTTCCAAGTAAAGTGATAAAACTTTACTCAGTACCAAAGATCAACAGTAACATGTGTTAGATGGTTTTTACCTAAATATTTTTTTTTTTCCTGAAGTGTTTTCAAGCAGAAAGACTGCTTCTCAGGTGTAAGGATATTTCTTAGGAGGACCAGACCAATAAGGAAATTAATTTTCTTTCACTAGACATAAAAAACAATAATTCTAAAAAATGGTAAGGTTTACTTGGGATGGTGGAGAAAAAACAATTTCTCTCAATAGATAGTGTGGTCATGTTCACTGACCCCTAAAATCAATGGGCATACAAACTGAAAGAAGAATCTAAGCAGAGAGGAAAAAAACCCAACCGTCCCCTGCAAACATTCACAGCCGTGAATTTCAAAAGCATGCAATAAATTTTAACAAGATGAATGGTGGGTTCCAAGAACTCTGAAGGGAGGATGAGTTTCAACTCAAGTCAGCAACAATAGTCAGTTCGGATGCACCTACCTGCAAGAGTGTTCAGGCTGACTTTACCCCAGACTGTCTGTAAGGAGGTAAATCAGGAAAGATTCGTGACTCATCACACAACTGGTTTGTACCAAATAAGATTCATGATTTTTACTCCGTGTAAACAAAATACGTTTACAGCCTATCTTCACTAGAGTTTTAGAGTATGACAATTATTAAGATCTCTGAATAAAATGTATTTTTCAATGTACATCGTTAGTAGTGATCTAAATAAGGTTTTACATAAATACAGGGGGTGAAACTGCACACAAAATAAAAAGGAAAAATTGGCTGACATTGTTTCCTTACATTTGTTCAATGTTTTGTTATTCAGAACTTCACAGGCTGGCATCTACTACTATAAAGGAAACATATTTTGATTTGTAAGGATCAAAGGAAAAGGTACTGAGCTCAGGTATGGGGTTTTTTGTTCCTTTTTAAAAGCCCTTTCAAGTTGGGGAATATGAATGCATTTTAACCTCAGAGCACAATGTGATGTAGGCAGCTGCTTCAAGCTGCCTGTGGTGTGCAAAGTTTATTGTCACATAACCGGCTGACTGCTCAACTGTCAGGGAAAAATTAACAAATACAAAAAGGAGAACGTGGCTGTTTTAGAAAAACACTTTTCAATAGAGCATACTGGGAACTATAGACTATTGCACATTTCAACATGACACGAGAAAAATAAGGGGTTCAAAAGAGAATACACTTTGTAACATAGAAATATACAGACTAGCTTATGCACAGAAATCAAAACATGGTTACAAGACACCACTGCAGTCAAACCTGTCTTATCGTCTGCTTATGATCTTAGTGACCTTAAGAAACTGGTCCAAACTGATTATCAGCAATACTTTTTTTTGTTACTTTTTCTAAAAAAATATTTTGAGACCACATTTTTGATACACATATATATATTCCGTGGTCGAAACAGACAGACTTAACGTTAGCGATACTAAATAAAAGTGCAAAAATGTTCAAAAAAATAAAACAAAATAAAAAAATATGGAAGCATAAGCTAAAAATTTTCTGCATAGCTGAAGTCTATTTAAAGCGAGTCCTTGGTAGGGATTGCTGACAGGAGAAAGCAGTTTTTTAAAATGTCTTCTGCATGTTTGTTTCAAATAATGCAAAAAAAAAAAAAAAAAAAGAACAGAAAAAAGGTCATTTGTTGTCTGTTAAAGTACATCACAGGCAGTTCACTCCTGCATCCTTAGATACCATGGTGGTGGCAGTGCCTCCTTCTGCAAGGTAAACAGCAGTGCTGGATTTGGAGTGGACTGCCCGGTCGCTGCCGTTATTGTTGACCTCGCAGTGCAGCGGCTCAGTGGAGATGACCCATGTCGAAGGACGCCACCGCTTGAGTGAGTATGGAGTTTTCACACGCTTCTTGATCTTTTCTCCTGAGCCCGATTTGCCATCCTGTGAGGAGTCACCTACTGAAGACAAAAGAAAACCAAACCAAACAAAAACAGAATAGAAAATAATATTATGAGGAAGATAAGATTAGACTGGAGAGTCCAGGGGTGCTACTCATGCAAAACAGAACAAAAGAACAAAATCTTAATCGCACGAAAGCAACTGTGTGTAGAGGCATGACAGGTGTATCAACTACAGTAGCTGCCACTGAACAAGCGGTCAGATTCTGTTCTCTGTCAGAAATTACTTCAGTGAAGTAATTTGTGTTACCTTGAATGCACATTGGCATCAAACAGCAGAATCAGCATGTGACATTTGAGGGGCTTTTGCAATCATAGTATCTTATATTACCTGTAATAGGAGGTACAAAGAAATGTTGCTACTACAGGATGGCAAAGGCTAAATTTTTAATAGCATAATTAAATCATAGGTCCCCTAATCCTACTTCACCTGGCAAAGCATTTCACCTGAAGACAAAATGAGCCATTCTCTGTTCATACCCTAAAGCAGGAGTAGGAATGTTGGCTTGCAAATCCAACTTCTATCATGATAAAATTTCACCAGCAAAATTTTGATTTCTAAAACCCTTTCAATTTATATAACCTTCAAACCCTTTTTTTAACTGAAGTTAAAAGAAAGTTACTGCAATAATATATATTTTTTTTTTACCTCAGTAAGATTTCAACTCAAGATAATACATGAAGACAAAAATTAAGGTTTCCTACTTGAAAGGAAGGCTTAAACATTCCACTGCTCAATATTCAGCCACGTTTCTTGAAAGATCTGTACTGCTTTGTTTCTAACCCTCTTCTTTCCAGACATGGCTGATTATTTCACTAGTAGCACAGCATCTGTCTTAACATAGTCAGTGGTTTAGCAAGCACCTTCCAAAGACTACGGTGCACTCTGGAAATATATTCTCTTAAAATTGAGCACTAGGAGGGCTTTCCAACAGCTCCGACAGGCCCAAAGTCAAACTCAGAGGATGTACCTAATTTAACTGTAACTACATGATTACATTCTTACTGGAAAAAGGAGCACCCCATTGTAACCTCTTAGCTCTTTGGCCGTAAAACTCTTAAGGCAGTTATTCTGAAGAAGTAGTCTATTAAAATTGATTCCTTCTCTACCTACTTAAATTTAATTAATCTACTGCTTAATTTTTAATATGTACATGGTAGACTGATGAAGGATTGATATAATTGTTGGAGCTCAGATAGCAATGTAGAGAATGCCTGACCTTCTGTCTAGGCTGGACTACTACAGTAAAATCAGTAGCTTGAACAGTAATGAAGCATGTAAGTAGTTGTTATAATAAATCATTTTAATCAGTCCATCTTAGAGTCAGCTACTCTTAAGAGAACGAGGAAAAGTGAGGAAAAGTAAGGAAAAGAAGGTACAACGTGCCCCTGAAGGAAGAAACGGGAATCTTTTGCAATATGCTTTGCAGCTGCCACGGTAGGTGCCTTGCAAGGAATAATGAAATAATGAAAGCTAGAAATTATTCCTGTCCTACAGTCAGAATAGACAGGCTATACAGGGATCGATTTATTCCATGTATGTGGAAGGAAGATGTGATGGAGTTGATGGAGACAGGACTTTATTGAGATGACTGAAATTGTGCTGATAGAAATTAAATTCACGTAGAATTTAGTAAGTATGCTTTGAGGAGGAACTGGGGAGACAAGTATTTTCTATTCAAGCAGATATACATAATTATTAAGTAGAAAAAGTGTCAGGGAAACTGTTGAAGTCCTGTGGGCACTTACACTGCATACTACTGCTATCCAAACTATTTGTGGCTGATAGATCCAGCGAATTAGGCCTCTGTGCTCTTCTAGTCTGGGTCTGCCCAGGATTTCTCACTACATTCTGGATAGCGACCGTAGCTATGTCTTGCACTGAACACGGGTTACTGTTGTTGTTATTGGCATTTGTTCGGCCATTATCCAGCGGTCGTTCTCTTCTGTCTACTAGGCGGTCCAGAACACCTTCATCATGGCCAACCTGCTGCTCCCGCCTCAACAAGGGTTCGTGCTCATCGGGGCTTGAATTAATATTCAGCCGACTATCCTCTCCACTGAACTGGTTCTGGAGCATTTCCTGGGCCCTCTGCGCTACCGAACTGCTTGTCTGGCCAGACAGCACTGTACCATTGGCGTACTGGGTTGTGCCAGCATGAGAGTTTATGCTGTGGCTTCTCCCAGCCACTCCATTCATGGTAACTGTCACCACATGAGGTTCTGCAGCATTGATAGTGTTCATCTTGGCAACACCCGTTTCCACTTGCTTCAAGTTTGATTTGTGCTTGCCACCAAATTTTAACCGCGGTTCCTTTGTTGAATTTTTGGTGTTTAGCGGGAGGCTGGTAGGCCTCTTCGGAAGGTTCTGTTGCTTGGGTAGAGGATAGACCTGAGCAGATGGGACATCTGGAATCAAACATGCTTGACCATTGCCAGCTTGTGTGAAGTCCTGTTGTCCTGTCACCTCTACTGCCAGTTTTATCAGCGGATAAAGCAAGCTGGAACTAGTGCTGCTGAGCGGATCTGGCCCGCTAAACTGCTTAAGTGAATGTTCCATCAGATTCTCATCAGAGCTTTCTTTCAGGTTCTTATCCACTTCTTTTGGATCCAATTTATTTGTCTCTAAGTCCTCCTCTGTTAGCTGCAGACAAACAGGGGTGGGCCCACCTGGCTGCATGACATTTGCAGTATGTAAGTTTGTTTCATCCGAATAAGGCAGCTCAGATATGGTGGTCATGCCAGTGCTAGGCGTGAGGCCAGTTGTATTGGTGGTGGTAGTATTGGTGGACAAACTGGTGACACTTGTCTCCGGGCTAGGGATGCGAGCTTGTGCTTGTTGCCGCTCATAGTTAATGGAGTTTCTGTTCTTTTCCCCTGAAGTCAATGGTGTAGTAGACATTGAATGTTCAGAAGAAATGTTCTTCACTATGCTGTCAGTGTGGTGGATTGAATCTTCAATGTAGGAAGAGGAAGAGTAATCTGGATATGGCCTTATCTTTGATACACGCCTATGATGCGACAGATTCCTTTAAGAAAAAATAAGTGATATTAAGATCATATATGTAAAAGTCACCTCATATTATCAAGCCTCTTATTTAAGAGATCTGAATGCCTTTCTGTTTCTCTTCACGCATAAACTAAGGACAGATACAGTACAAACTGAAATCTTTCAGTAACTTCCTTGAAAACTCCTGGGTAGCAGAAATTAGGTTTTACTAGGACAGCAATTTTGTCATGGATGTTATTTACACAGCTAAGTCAGGTAACAGTAATTTTCTTCTATTTGTCCAATATGGTCTTTGTCCAGTTCACTGCTAAGGTACTGCTCCAGTTTGCAGCGAAGTGATGCTGAAGGAGGGCAACAAGAACTCAGCACACAAGATGGAGAAAGTGATGCTGGGAGAAAGTCACAAGGTCCTAAACCATGAAAAATGGATTATTTAAAAAATGTAGGCATTTTACAGTAATTTTTTTCCATCACAATAAACACTGCCATATGCAGCAACATTACTTTTCTCTCGAATCCAGATCTCTGAGTATACTATTAGGCACTAACCTCAGTTCTACAAATACTCACACCCTCTCGATCGTATATAAGCAGAGAACATGCAGCATTTCTCATTTCTCTCCCTGAGGTTAGAAGAACGATGACTTACACAATGGCCCTGCAGTTCTCTAATCAAAAAGCTACAAGTCTGAGACTCAATTTCCTGAACTTACATCACCTGCAAATTCACAGTTTTTAGCAGAACACTTTAAGCAGAGGCTTTTTGCGTCATTTACCAGGAGTCCATAAAGACAATTCGTAATCGCTTCATAATTTTGCAAGCCTGTTTGGACAGTTCACCAAAGCTCGCTTTAAAAGGCTCCTCCCTCTGTGAGAAGTTCAGCTGTTTACATAGAAGGTGCCTGAATTCTGGGGACCTACAGGATATCTCAAGAACACTAGCAATCAGGATCTTGGCATACAATAGCCATATGCAGACACACCACGGATGCAGAAACATGAAGCCAATGATGTGCTCCAGCTTCCTTCCTGGAGTGAGCTGAGCATTGCACTGGGCATTCACTGCTCTCTAAAACCAAGTGTTTTCTCTTCTTACCGCTCATTTTGCATGGCAGTTGACATAGGGTTGACTGTTGGACTAACTGATTTATTTCTCTCCCAAATCATCATGAGTTCTGCCATCCTCTCCTCAGCACACTGCGCCGTTAGTCGAGCTTCAGCATCTTGATCCCAACAATCTTCAATTGTTTCTTTAAGTGACCTCACAGCCTGCCGGGAGATGAACAAACAAAACCATTTTATCTTAAATTGTTTCCCCTGTATACTGTGCTTCTAGTTTACTGTTTTAAGACAGCATTCTCTATGTATGAAAATAGTCACAAGCTGGTGAGAAACAGAATATACACAATTTCATTCAAAGCTAGTTTACCCTAAAACTAGCAATATGCAGGATTAATGTTATCATACCTCACACACACACACCCGTCTAGGAAGACAAATATTTAGGAAAAGCTACGTTCACCAACGTCCATAAGATCTTCAGCCAGCCTTCTCCGATGTAAGCACACTCAGCTCGCTCTCCCTGCCTTACGAAAGCTGTGTACCAAGCACTGATGATACTCTGGGAATGCTGTCATTGTTATCCTCACGGTTCAGCTAAATGCTCCCTGTCTTCCTTTCCTGCACTGTGGGCAAATATGGCCTAGCTCATTTCATCATGCTGTTCTTCCTCTGTTCACTCCCGTAACATCCAAATGCCTCATGAAATACCAGTGAAGTTGTCTGTGCTACGGGAGGAGGTTATTGCTGCCCTTGTTTCACAGATGGAGAAACAGAAACAGACACACTTTCCTGGGATCACACTGTGTGCTGAATGGTACAGTTAGAATTGGGGCTCAGGACCTCCAAAACATGCTGCCATATGGTCAGAGGCCTGGAGAGGGGACAACTGAAATTACAAGCACTGAACACTTCTTCTTCCACTGCATCTGGAGCACAAAGACCAGGCAGATATTTATTGGCCCCTGGTGCCCATCTATGGCCCACAGATAGGATATGGTTGGCCAGAACATTGCACATCTACAGCCCAGCTTTAACCTCTCCTGCACCAATGACTGCATAGTTCCAGCTGGCACTGAGGCGTTCAGTGAGTCCTGCTGACTGCCTCAATGCCAGAACCGCCTTGTTCACTTCTGGTAGTGAAAGCCAGAACTAGGTCTGCATGCTAGCCAGGAGCTCCTCACCCACAGAGCCAGCTCCTGGCAAGTCTCTGCCGCTTAGCGCCGCAGCTATGGCTGCACAGCTGGGGGTGAGCTCCCACATGAGCAACTCTTTTATCTCCCATGTCACAGCAGATTGAAGAGGGGCTAAGCAACTACACTTTTAGCTGAGGGACATGAGTCTAAAAGCACCCTCCAGGACAATGATAGGATAGTGTACTGGATTTGTTTCCTCTCCCGGACTAAAAGGCCTTCCTTTGACTTTTAGGACTTGATTTAGTGACCATTTACAACCAATCTAAGCAAATACCCTAATCTCTTGTCCTGCCCCTTTGTAAGACTGCTACAGGTTTCATCAGCAGTACATTTAACCAGAGTTTAATATTGTCTCTCTTTTAACAGATCCTTTCATTCTGATGTTGCAAGGATCATGAAAGGAGCACAGTGGTAACTGTATAGACAGTTAACAAATGGAAGTTCTAGAACCTCACATTTACCAGAGTAATGTGTCTTTCATTCAATTCTAGCACTCATAAAAAGATAGAAGGGAAAGGAAACCTGTGTTATTATTTTAATATCCTCCAGTCCTGACCTTTGAAATCAGGCTTGGGCCCTGCTTTGGCAAATGAGACAAGAAGGCTGCTAACATCTCAACTAGTTTATAGCCCTTTTATGCACATCACCTGCTCGGATTGTTGGTTTACCCTGAGAAAAACAGTACTGCTAATCAAGGTCTGTATCATAACACACATTCAAGAAGCAGACTGAGACTGCATAGGTAATCAGAAATTTAGGATTCCACATCTTTTGAGTGCCTTACTTATGTGGCTTAAAAGATAAAACATTGCTTTTTATTTGTATTTCCCATATAAAAAGGGCAAATACATTTCTCTAATAGATGAGTTTGCATTCAAGTGCTATAACCCAACATGTCAGCATTAATGGACAAGCGTTTTAGCCCGTGCATTAGATACAGGAGGTTAGGACCTGGGCCCAGAGTGAAGTTACCTGGAGCTTAGTATTCTACAGTATCTCTGCTAGAGTGCTCATTCAAATGTTATCCTAGACTGGCATAGGGTGGAGTAGGGTGTTTAATACCCATGAGAGACCTATTGATTGTTTATTTATTCTTCTTTTCTCTTAAAGCAATAGTGGAGATCCATCCTTAGAGATTGACTTCTTATCATCGTCATCCTTATTATTTTGAATTTAAAAAAAAAAGGTGGCAAAACAAAGAATGTATTAGGCAGTTTAAATACAAAGATCATTACTAGCTTAGTGTCTAATAATGCTGGAGTCCATCAGCTTTGTTAGAACATAATTAAGTTCTAAATTGTCAATCTGCAAACCAAACCTTTAACTGTTATAACTATCTTCAAAAAGAGCTGTCTAGCTTGGTTCTTCCAACACTGCATTTGCCAACACGGCTACAGTTCAAACAGTTGCTCTTTGATTTCCTATATAGTTTGTGCCTGGATTTTTGTTTTCCTCTTCTCCCGCCCCCTGCCCCCCCAAGACTGGCTGGCCAAAACTGTTTCATAAAAGAACCTCTCTATGAAGCTCTCAGTTACAACATGTTTTACAACACTGTTAATACTGGAGGCTATGCTCCTCTCTGAAAATGGTTTCATACATATTTACAAGTACCAGCATAGATGAGGCCTTAGGCTCCCCATTATCTGCACAGTAGCTATGTACTTATCAACTAGCACAGTCTCTGAAGATTGAAGGACATCATTTCAGCATGGGAATAACTAGAAATATATTTTGGAGTCCAATAGGTCATTTTGATACTTGCAATCAAGCTATTTGAGTTTAAGCAAGTTACCATGTATCAGGTAGAACCCAGTAACTGTTTGCATATCATTTTGCTTGTAATAAAACCCAAACAACTCTCCCAAAGCTACGGGGATTCGCATTACCTCACCTTTGCTGAAGATGAAAGCAAGCACACAGACTCTTTCCAGAGTTCAGCTGACTTGCCTTAACTTGCTGGCCTGCAGCAGCAAGCAAGGCTCTAAGCCATAGCTATACTAATTCAAAACAACAAATAACATTTCTACATTTATAGTCTTGAAAATAAGAATTGCAGATTAAATGAAGCCACAGAAGATTTCTGATGTAGTTATAGTGAAATGATTTCTAGAAGCTGTAGCCTCTGCAAATTCTGAGGGAGAGTAAATTTATATTTTTGCCAGCTATTTCAGGTGGTGTTAGTTTATAAGATGTCAAAAGGCAGAAAGTGTCTTCAAGTTTCTCATCCAGCACACCGAGAACTTATAGGTACATCGTGCGTAGTACCACAGATACTGCTTAACAATGAATACCACAAGCATCTGATAATAATCATAGTAATTTTTCCTTAAAAGAAATCTAGTTTTCCTGTCAATTCCACTTTTAAAAATGAAATTTAATACTTAAGAAGTACAGATAGAAGCAGCTCCCAATCCTTCAATAATAATAAAAATTTAAAACCAGAAAAAGAATATATTAAAAAACCCTGCTTTTAAGAAGTGAATACACCCAATAGCTGGTTAAATGATTGTTTCTTTGAAAAGATTCTATCTCACCAGACTGTTCTCCTTCCATGCTTCTGGGAATTTTGGTCTTTGCTTCTCTCTAGACACCAAGACTTGCATGTCTTCAAAAGTGGGATGGTTTCCGACTTCTGTTTGGAAAGCCATCTGGTACTCTGGCACAGATTCTCCTGAAAGCAGAGACAGTAAGAAAACCACAGATTAAAAGGCAGAGCAAGGTCTTCCAGGTGATAAAAGGTAGTATTGAAGTTGCTGTCTATTGAGATGTTCTCCACTTTCCCCCAAAGCCAAATTCACTGCAAATGAATGAAGTGCTGTTCATCGACCTCTCAAGGGACAGCATCTTCAAACTTTGCTGATTGAGTGGCACATTCAGAATGTCTTAGAGCCTGAGGATGACACCTAATTTCTGTGAAACATCGCTGACTGTATAGATTTATGTATACAAATAGGACACCCAGTGAGATTACGAGTCTCTGCACATAAAGTGCAGCTGTTTGACTGCAAAGAGAATGCTGCACGTCAGATTAACTCTATATGCTGTATTTTGGGCAAAGTTGGTAGCTGTCATACAATCTCATGTGTTATATTTTATAAGTCTGCTTCCTCTTGTTTTATGTTACACGTATGGAGGATTTCTCTGAATTTTCAATGCCACTAGCATAAATAAATGTATGACTGACTAAAGGCTACATTAAATCACAGCATTTTCCCATCCATTCTTTCATGAGTAAAGTCTGAAAGACATTTCAGGCACTTTTATCCATTCTAAAAACTGAAAGTACAGCCTTTTTCATCAGCCCAACTCTCAATGTTTGTAAACACTGGACAATAATAATAATAATGCTCAAATTGCACTTACCACGAGGCCTGCAAACCTCTCAATTATGAAATACAAAGTCTTTTAGCATAAATCATGCTTCACAATCAAATACACTGTATTATAGACAACAATCATCTTGAACACTAGATGGCACTGACTTAATGGCAAAAATAATTCAGTAAATTCTTTCTCCTTCTTCACTTTAAAAACCAATGGCTACTTTGGTTGCTGGTACCACTTGCTACTATTATGTTTTTTCCAGTTCTTTTAGTTACCTGGGAAGAGGTCTGTACATCTCATGAATATCTCCCAGTAGATAAGGCCTAGTGCATACATATCTACTTGTTTCAAAGCAGATTCACAATCCCTCAAGTTCACTGCTCCTTCAAGCACTTCTGGGGCCATATAGCGGATTGTACCAACCTGGAAAAACATAAAATCAAAGCTTCAAACCAGGAAGCAATTTCCAAGTTCACTTTATTATGGAGATTTATTTTGTGTAATACCCTACTTTGATATTTTCTACAGTTAAGGAAAATGCAGTTCTCTTCTAATCAATGTCCTCAGCTTCTTGACTCTTTTTATCAGGATCCTAGTCATAATAAAACCCTTTGCCTACTTTGTCATTTTTTTTGTATATAGGGAAACAAAATTATTTTGTCCCTTACCCACTGTTCTCATATGCAGTATGTTATAGCAGAAATGTTTCTTTTTCCTGAAATTACTCTGTTAAACACACCAAGGCATGTATCACAATTGAAGATGCTGCTGCTGAACAAGGAACTTGTTCTATTTGTTCCTGGACTATCCGCAAGGCTCTCTCTTACATATTCCATGGTCAGAAGTTATTAAGAGCCTTGGAAGATATCTATTCATTTCCACTAGGAAATATGTTAGGTTAGAGCAATCACTCCTCAGTACTTGTAGGACAGTATTTTGTCACAGGACTATTCCAGATCCTGTAATTTTAAACAGTTGTGTCCCCGTTTCTTCATTCAGTAAGGGAAGATCTAAAAGGAGGACCTGTGCACTACGTATCATTAATGTAGCACTTGCTTTCTAAGGGAATTGGATGAGCACTGTGAAAGACATTCTTTGAAATATAAAGGTTTTCTGTAAAAGCACAAAGATGGCAAATATACTAAACCATTAGGGACTTTCACTCTTTGTTTAAAGCAGTCTCACTGTCTTTCAGTCGCCTATATTCACGCGTCAGTCTATTTATGCTTATACAAAAAGAAAACAACAACAACAAAAAAGCACACTCTGAATCACAGCATCGTAAAAAAGAAAGCTTGAGAAACCAGTTTCTTTCTGTCCAGAATCCATTCTGACTCACTCCTAGCAGATGTTCTCCCAACCTGTCCTTCAGTTCATAAAATGATGCAAATTCCATATATCCCTCCTCAGCCATCCATTCTAGACCTTGGCTGCCTTCTACAGATTAGAAGGGTTTCTTTGTTACAAAGCTGATTTTTCCTCCTACAACATAACCCCATTAACTTTTCTCCTTTCCACACTGAATGCACAGTTTGCTCCTTTCTAGCAGCTGTTTACAGACCTGTCTCTGTCTTTACCTTCCTAAACAACCCTCATTCTTTAATGTTTTCCCACATGGTACTCTTTCAAGCATCCCCTGTTACTTTGTCCCTGTTCTTTCTCAGCTGGACGTCTTTCTACACACATTTATTCTCCCAGACGTATCCCTTTGAAGCCCAGGAAACGGCAGATGACACACGGAGAAATGGCTGTAGGATGGAGGATTTGGTACATTCTCATTTCAGCAAAATTAACACTAAAACCACCAAAGAATATTTAGCCTTCAGTTAATACTTCCAGTACAAGACCGAAGTGATCTGTACCGCATCACTGCAAACAACACTGCAAACACTGCAAGCAAACCTACCTTGCCTCTTCTCACACCTCACACAGAAAACTTCAGTCTCCAGGGCTGCTGCCCTTTCAAAATGCTAGGTTTGGTTTTGAGTGTTTTGAGAATAAAACCAGTGGTTTCAGCCACTTCTCACGTATATTGCAGCAATTCCTCCTTACAGGAATTGTACTACCTTAATACTCTCCTTGTAACAACAGAAACAACGATCTCTCAGCGTTGCTTCTATACCAGTTTGTCTTCCTTTATATATCGGTTTATCTTCATTTGTACTTACCTCACTGATGGCTGCATTATCTTCCTCACCTGGGCGTACCAGCCTGTTTCCAGTTAACTTCATGGAGAGTCCAAAATCACTAATTACACACGTTCCATCATTCTTTACTAGTACATTGCGGCTGTTCAAGTCACGATGGGATATTGCGGGTTTGTAATGATCTGTTTGGACATACAGAAGTGCTTGTGACTATTTGAGCAGTTCCACTGTTTGGCAAAATGAGAGAGCCTCATGATGTCTGCTCAGCTATTATAAACAGAAAATCAACTTATCTTTTAGAAAGCTAACATTTTTGCTTCTGTATGAGCTCCACAATATGCTATCTATAGAAAACTGACTGGCATTCAGTTTCACTGTACCTATACAATATATTAGGCTACTGCTCTATACAGTTTTAGTGTTCAACAATAAGCTGCTTTCCAAGGGATATTTCAGCGTGATTTTGGCAAGACAGACAGCATCTACTTAAGCACAGACCTGCTGCCATTCCAAATGCTCTCTCATATCCACTCTCCTGTGTCAAATACAGCACTAACTGTTTACACTGCGATTGGAACTGGTACCTATTCAGAAGATGTAGTCTTAATGTAGAAGTAATGATACCGTCCTCTTATTTACTGCCAAAAAGCTAATGATTCAGTGCCAGGCCATATTCTGCAGCCCGATACATCATGGATCTCAGAATATCTGCTTTGTAATCATGGTATTTCAGCTGCAGAAATGCTGGCTGAAGCACACAAGCAGAGATTAAAGATAAAAATCACTCTGTTGTCACATCTGGTGCTCTAATAAAACCCTAGAAGTCCAGTGGTACTGTTTATACACAGTGAAGACTAGGCACACATCCTTAGACAAGTATCAAGAGATATGTTAAATAAAAGTACAGTGGAGTCAGAAGATTTAATTCTTTCTCTTTGTGTACACAGTTCACGTACAAACTAAAAATCGCCTTGGTGATTTGTGTCTGAACTGCAAAAACAAAACAGAACACCCCATCTGTGCTCTCAGCTAGACAGACATCCAGTGCTTCAGGTCTCCAGTAATCTGTTGCTATGGTACAGCAGCACTGCACAACTCTGCCTCCTCCTCTTGCCTTTTTCTGGGGCTCTGCTGACTCTTACTCCATGTTTTCATACAAGCATCACAGACACAGCCCACAGCATGGGATCGTTCAGAAGGAAAGAACATATCAGAAGCTCCGAGTAATCTCTATTTGCATTCATCTCATTTCCTACTCACTGGACTGTCATAGAGAAAAAAGAAAGGCAAAAACCTACTACCTGATAGAGATAAGAGTGTCTTGAACAGCTCAGCATTCCTTCCTGGCCTTACCTCCTCGAGGCAGCTCCGTGTGCAGGTATGCCAAGCCCCTAGTTATAGAGTGTGCCAAACGACAAGAGCTCACCCAGTCACTTGTGTGCAGACTCAAATATTTGCACAAAGAACCCTGAAAAAATATTAAACAAAAAAGTACTGGATTAAAATCATTGTCAAATTGAATAATTCAAAGTTTTTAGGAGAGTCAGTTTTATCCATTGCTCCAGAAAGGTGTCATCCTGCAACTGCTTCTGTAGTTACCCAGACGTTCTAAGATTGGACTCAAGTTTCATTAATTTCTAATGTTGACATTTGGGTTACCTGAAGAAGTGGAACAGGAAATTTAACACAAAATAACAGGGGCTGCCTTTAGGAATAATTATATTTATGATAAAACAAAAGCAAAGCAGGCACTTGATATAGTCTTCTGAAAAAGTCTTGTTGAACAACAGAAAAAGAAAGGTAACTGGAGACCTAACGGCCTCGGTTATTAAACAGTGTCCTTTAATCCACTGGCAATTACAGAAGCATAGTCAACATCTCTCACTGGCATCTCTCCTGCTGTAATCTATTTATGTATTAAAAACCCCAAACAAACAAACAAAACAAAAACCAAACACAAAAACACACCGACCACCAAACCAACAAAACACAGGAAATCCAGAATAGGAGCGAGTCCACATGCACTGGAGAAACAGGAAAAAAAAGAATTGTCATGTTCCCCTTTTCTCCAAAGGGAGGTTAAATGGGAAAACCTGGAGACTTTTTAGTAATTTGTGGTGATATCTCCAGGAAAACCAGACGGAATAGTATCAGCTATGATACTGAGCTATTCCAGAAACTGAGACTGCTATGTGAAACAAAAGCCAGAGCCTGCAAACTACGACACCTTTGAATAGTTTTTATGTGCATAGTCCCCAGTGACAATATGCTCAGTTTAAACAAACATGAGGAACATAAAGAACATGTCATCCAGCTGTCTCTGCATACATATTCCAATATATTTGACTACAAACTACCCTGTTTTCACTTATTTAAGATTACAGAATTAAAGATGCACCAATGTAACATCTTATCATAGCTGCAACTAAAATCACTTTATTGAAAAATTAGTTATGTAACATTTGGTTCCAAAAAATCTGGTATGTGCCATTTGAGTCCATGAGGAGCTGACATTCAGGTATGTAATGCATGCATGGTTCACACAGAGGCACAGATACCAGAATTTCAAGTGACTGAAGCATTAGCCTTTTTTTTTTTTATCCAATACTAAAACTAAACCCAACTTCTTGACGGTCCTTAATAGAATTACAGAAGTATTACAGCTTTTCAGACCTGGCCTATGCAGAAGATGGAACCTCCTTGGTGAATACACAGACCAAATGCCACTCGTACAGGTTTACAGGAGCATTGTTTTTATTGTTTAAAATACTGTTATATAAGCCTCAAATTATTTTGGTAATATATTTTTTTTAAAAAGTCTAGGAATCCACCTAGAAATGAGTTAATTATTTTTACTTTTTTTCTTCTCCTTCAAAGCTTTTTAATAAATACACTCTTATTAGCCTCTAACTGCCAGCAACTTGTGTGCAGTAATGGATTTTCTTGGCTTAGGGGGTTGAGATTTCAGACCATTCTAACTGAGACCTCAGGACTGTTGTCACTGGGAAACACTCACTGCATAAAGATCTCTAACCAGCTTCAAGATCTTCCTGATGCAGAGCTTGCCAGCCACCAGATACTTTTAAGCTAGCTGTGGACTGTGATTTTACTCTTACAGTCAAATTCAATATAAACAACAACCAGGAATAATTTTAGTCAAGGTTTAGAGATATATATTTTTAATTAAGATTATTCTTGTCAGAGTCATGAGTTGCATGTTAAACTGGGGACATTTGTTCCAGATATAACATTTGATAAAATCAATGGGTTTGTTTCAACAATTGTTAAGATTATGTATGTGTCCTACAACAAATTTTCTATCTAAAAAGTCTGCTACTGGGGGAACAATTCTGTGGGTATTACGTATTTCCTACTATGTCATCCCTTGCAACTTAGCCACTGCTAATTCACCTGCCACACCTCAGAGGACCATTAGAACAGCATGTTGATTGAGAAATACATGTATCCTTCCTTCTTTGGTCTGAAGGCATGTTTGGATAATAACATAATATGGGTCAAACCTATTGGTCTTGCTTTCATCACGGCAACACCGAGAACAATTTTCTTGTGCAAACGCTCCGATTTGTGTGTTCCTAGTTCCAAGAAGTGAAGTATTTTGAGGGAGAATTATGGTTTGGATGGAGAGTATGTCACCTGCGCATCTTGTATGGGC
Source organism: Megaceryle torquata (assembly GCA_024611175.1). NCBI lineage: Eukaryota > Metazoa > Chordata > Aves > Coraciiformes > Cerylidae > Megaceryle > Megaceryle torquata. The sequence goes on along the minus strand of JANIJG010010599.1, from coordinate 86,437 downwards.
TACTCCTTATTGAAATAAGATTTATGGCTCCAGTTTGAGCAGTATAATTCCCTTTTAGTATGGCTGCCACAGCAGGCTTCTTTTCTGCTGTTAGCTCCACATACAGCAGAACATCTGCTCACTAAATTAAGGATCACACTGTGCATTAATTACACCTGCTGTGCACTTTTTCCAATGACTTCCAAGCCACCAGTGGACCGATTTTAGACTAATCTTGCTGGTTTTAATACCACATTGAGGAAGAGTCTGACAATATGATGTCATAAACCTCATCTGTGCGTTTAATCAGATCATTAACAGGTCTTTTTTGTATAAGCAGCAAGACACAACTTTCAATCAAATTACATTTCAGTTGAAAATCCTTTCATTCAAGAAAGCAGCAAAACCAGATCATCTGTTAAGACAGTTACACTATGCCCTCCCAGGAGGGGAATACTCACTTGATTTTGCTTAACTCGATTAGTTGAAAATAAACCTACTCTACCAGAACAGGCCAGAGCTTTAGAGCTTTGCCCCATCCATTTGGTATGGGCACAACTGAGCTTTTTCTGTGGTTGTTTCTAGTCTCTGCAGTCTCTTCTTAGATGTTTACCTCTCATAAGCTGACAAGATCAACTGTGTTCTTACTTAAAAGTTTCAGTTAAGATACTGTTTATATATTTGTGAAGTGCTTAAATTTTCATATACATTTAGATATTTAAATACACTTATGCATTTAACTTGTAACACAAGTGTATACAGAGAGCCTAAATCACCCTAAGACAGGCCATAGCCACTGCTATTTATGACAGTTCTGATTCTTTTTGCTACTTGAATAATCAAATTCTGACCTTCTGTTCCCATAACAAATCAGGCTTCCGCTATCACCTTTGTAGAGTGGAGGAAATACAATATGAGTTTGCTTACTTGAGACCAAAAAAGCTCATATTTAAAATTATCTAACTCAACAATTAAAGTTTCCCCTATACAAGAAAAAAAAAAAAAACAATCCAAGCTAAACTGTGATGCATAATTTTTTGCATTTTCATACATATAAAACCACCCCTACACATAACATAACATTTGATGATTTTTCATGAAAGTGATTTGCATTTGTGATATGTATTTCAAAACCATTTTTGATTCTATGTCTGCGTACACACACAGAGAGCATTAGGAACTCAAATCAATGAATTTGAGGGATGTAAGCATTCAGTTAGCTAAGGAAATTAAAGATACAGTTTTAGAAAGTAAGGCTGCCTTCTTAAGACTTGTTCTGCATCATCAATATATGGTATAGCAAAATAAATATGATACATCATAGAAAACTTTAAAGACAACAGGATAAAAAGCCAATGTGATTTAGAGTACCACAAACTAGTTTGACAACAATATTGGATCTATTATGTTTCATTGTAAAACCCCCACCATTTAGTAGCTGTAGCTACTGAGTGAGGTCATAACTACCATAACAGACATATAATGTCTTAAGACTAAGATGTTCTTAATTTATGAAATTATTTTTAAGTAAAAACAACTCTCCAAATTCTGTCCTTGAATATTGCACAGCTGACTAAAAAAAAAAATAACCCTTCACTATAACCAAGAGCAAATTCTAGAGCTAAGAATTTGTAAGACTATATTTGGTAGCACTAACTGGGAAATCTTAAAGGATATTACAGTAAACCACACTAAGGCTCATTAAAATTGTAATTTATATGGATTATTTTTACATTACAGTGCAAGAAGCAGCAAAGAAAAACACTGGCAAATACTGAAGTACATCCTTTTTATGTGGCTATTCTTAGGAATCTAAAGCAATTTGATTGATTTCTTTGAAGCACTTACATTGGGATAATATTCCATCACCAATAAATATTCCATACGGCCATCTGCAGTGAATCTCTCATCCCCCACAATGAAGCGGGCAATATTGTCGTGTTCCATCAATGGAATCCTGTAAATGTTCCTCTCATTGACAAAGTTCTGACGATTAGCAAAAGAAAACACCTTCACAGCAACTGGACGTTCATCTAGGGAGCCTTTATACACTGCTCCGTATCGTCCCCGGCCAATCAACTGAAAAAAACCCAGAGTAAATAATTAGTTCACTCAATAATAAATGAAGACAAAATCCAAGCTTTCACCCTATAAAGACCGTACACCAAATTTTATACTGACTTACACTAAAAATACAGTGAATGCAGTGAAGATTTTGTATTGAAAATTAGAACTAGAATGCTACCACAAAATCTGTTTTGGAGCTGGAAAGCTCAGCATAGGCCAATTTAGATCTTACTAAATTGATCTATAGTCTGAATACCTAATAAATAAATCAGAAATTATTTATTCAGCAGTTTTAGATACAGAATCAATAAAATCCATGTGTTTTGTGCAGCTAATTCTCTTATTAAACTTTTGCCTACTAAACATTTATAGCTTTTATGTGATCAATTTTCATTAACTTCAGAGATCACAGACATTAAGTTACATATTTCAGGCTTATGATAGCTTTATAAGCTGTACCTTTCAGATTAGTAATAACAATATATGCATTTGTTGTGCAAAATAGATACCAAAAGAAGTCAAAAGGTTATAACGGAAAGGAATAATTGGTTTCTCACTACTTGTGAATCTTTACTTTAGCCCCCACTATGCTAGACACTCTTCCCAGAATGGCCCTTCCCATCTCCATGGCAACTGAAGAAAGGGGCGAGCTCTGCCCTAACCCAAAATGTAGGACCACCTTCAGGAAGTCTTAATTTCTGAAGTTCGAAAACATTCTAACTCCATAAGAATTTAAGCATCTATTTAATTCAAATAATTATCAGGAAGACCTAGATATGAAACTGTAAAGATTTCATGGACCAGTACCTTTTTACTTTTTAAATACTTATAAATGGAGGAAGAATGGAATTGTTCCACCAGAAGGGATTACAAAAATAATGCTTCTCAAGATGGTAAAATTGTTTAACAGGGAACTTTTCAACAATGAAGCATCCTTTAGCAGACAAGACATTCCATTTCTCAGTCCTTCCATATCACTGGATTGCAAAGCGAGTCACTTCGAGGTACAAATGTGGAATGTATTCTACCCATGGGGATGTGAAAAGGCAAGCACAGGCTAAGATAAGTTGTTCCACAACACTAATGACTGAGGGTGAGGAGTCAGCTCCTTAGGATTTAAGAAAGGGGACAGAAGACCCCATGGCAGACCTTTCCACCAACAATGCTGCTGCTTTTCCCAAGACTGCCTATTGGTACAAGGAATTTCATCTGGGGCTTTGCACACTTCTACACTACACATCCTCATGCTCTTGCAAACTCTGCCTCAAGTACTTTTTTTTGTTGGCAGAAGGAACCCAAGTGTCTTTGCTGATTGGTCTGCTGTCACCATCAGTCCAGACCGCACTGCATGTCTGCAGCCTGCATCTCTAGGTGTGATTTCTAAGGGGCAAAAAGAAGGAAAGTACCACTCTCTCTGAATCTGTCTCAGTCATTCTACAGATTTATTTATGGCTAAAAGCATTTAAAAATTCCATAAGCCCTATCAAGCATACCAACTGAAGGCATAATATTTAGCAGTTTTCTGATGATACATTTAATACCAAGCTGAGTGAAAAGTTCTGGTTGGCCTCTAGTTGCCATGGCAATAGAGAGTACCCCACTGTGAAGAAAGACTATACATAAATGCACCACTACTGAAATATACTGCCCTATCCACAGTAAATTCTGTATTCCAGTAGTGTTATAAAGCATTTCAAATGACTATAGTTAAGATACTGTACTTAAAGTGATCAGTGTCAAGCAAAAATAAGGCTCTTTTGATGTAGTGATGAAATACAGCACATTCCAACTTCCCTCTTTACTTCCTATTATTTAGCATTTTCCTCTCAAGGTAGAACGTGTTCTAGCCAATACCAACGGTATTACTAGCAAAGGCAGGCAAAATGTTACTGCAGTAATCTTCTTGTTGTTTTGTTTGGTTTTTTTTTTTCCCTTTTCATTTCCTCTTCAAGCTGTGATTTAGAAGAAAACATTATGGGAACATTGATGCATTTATTTCTGTAACTTTACCTGGGACATAAGATGACCACAAGTGTTACATTGAATAAAAATGAAGAGTAAGAAACAGAGTTGAACATTTACCTCCAACAGCTTTAGATTATCCAGATCCAGTGAGGGCTCTGATGCTGCTGCCTCCATCATGTTCATGCTGTGCAAACCCTGCTTACGGTCTCCTGTGGAAGGGGGTAAGAAGGGAATCAGGTTTCCTCTTTTTTTTTTGCCATGCAACAAATGAAAACAATACAACTTACATGGGACTTGGCAGAAATACGTATTGTAGGCAAGGACATAGCAAGTGAAAAGAAAAACCTGTAAAATCTTCTCTGAGTCTGCAATATCAGCAGTGAATGTGCTTATAGCTAAAAAGGCTATCCACATTACACATCTGTTTTGATAATTGAATGTCACTGGCATTAAATA